>JARWLC010000011.1:55489820-55629820 GCA_033318265.1 Phyllotis vaccarum | reverse complement strand
GTGAAGGAGAGTAACCCTTGCCAGAAATGCTTCTTATCATCCCTGAGACTGCCAAGTACCCAAGACTTATCCAAGGTGGCCAGGAAAATTTCCTAAGAGAGTAAACTGTCGACAGAAACTGTTCCCAAAGAGTTATCAGACCTGATTTAAACTTCTGGAATATTCTATGGCTGTGTGTTGGGGAATGCCTACTTTCTCCAAAGTGCCATTTTCAAGGACAAGCCAGGTTTGAATGGAGACAGTTCTGCCTTCACTATGTCCACATGATTGTTGGAGAGTCTTCAGGCTTCCAGCCATGGCTGGTCTAAAGCAGACAGTGGCTGAGCTGTCCTGTGGGGGATGGGAGGGGGGACGGGTGACTTCACAGCTGAGGTGCATGCAGACAAATCGTGTTATCTTGTTGGAATGTTGCGCACACACAAAGCTTGTTTCCTTCTTCTCATCCTATCCTTATTGACTCACTCACTTTTGGTTCATCCTAAAGAACATGTTGGGCTTGGAGGTGTTGGAGGTGGGTTACTATACGAGCGTGGTAACCTGAGTTAGATGCTCAGAATTCACATTTTTAAAAGCCAGCTGAGGTGACATGGCCCCAAAACTAGAAAGGTAGAGACAGTTGGTTTTTGGTGATGACCATCCACCCTAACCTACTTGACGGGTTTCTGACCAGTGGCGAGGCTCTCCCTCAATGAAAGAGTGACCAGCACCTGAGGAATGACACTTGAGGAAGCATATTGGCTTCCTTATGCAAATGCACACATGAACATAGACATCTGCATACACTTATGCACATATACATGCATTCACTCTCATACACCTGCAAACACACACACACACACACACACACACACACACACACACACACACACAGTGTTACTGCAGTCAGATGTTAGCAGACCATCCTGAGGAGAGACAAGCAAAGCCTGGCAGGTGGTCAGCAAAGCATCAGAAAGCCCATCACCTTCTCCAGGGGCACTCCAGAGAACAATGTAAGGAGGTAGCCCCTGTGATTCATGATGAAAGGGTCCCAGAGTATCCTATGTCACATGGGGGGGAATATCTATGGATATAAATAAAAGGCATTTGCAAATTATGATGGATTTAAGACATCACTGTTCAACTTGATCACAGAGGCTTAGAATCACTGGCTATGGTTTTTAAGGTTTGTTTGTGGTTTTTTTGTTGTTGTTTTTTTCCTGAGAGACAAAAGAAAGTTGAATAGAAAAGAGACAAATATGATCACTTAGTGGGATGATTTCCAGGTTTTCCCACAAATATGTTGGTGTATAAGACATGTCTGAAACTAAAATTTTACAAAAAGCTACCTACTGGGCCTTGGTGAAGAAAAACTTTCAGAAAAACTGATATTAAGCCTAACTCCAAGGAGCTGAGTTGGTGGCTTGCTGGGTGAGGCACTTGCTACAGAAGCATGAGGACCTGAGTTGACTCTCAAACTCTAAAAATGTTGGGTGTGGTGGTGCACGCCTGTAATTCCAGTGCTCGAGAGGCGGGATAAGGCTTCCCTGAGGCTCTTCGACCAGCCAACCTACCCTAACTGACAAGCTTCAGGTTCAGTGAGACTCTGTTTCAAAAAGTAAGGTGGAACGAGACCGGGAGGGACACTGTAGTCAACTGGCCTCTGCATGCGGCCATCCACCCGAACAAAGCTAAAAGGAAAATGGAAACATTTAAAAACAAGACTCAGAAAAGTCAACAGCTCTTTCCCCCTCTCCCACCAAAAAAGTCATTCTGAATGAAAACAAACACTTCAGTTAGAACCAGGGCTTGCCGATGTCATTTTCCTTCCGCCAATGAGACAACCTCCGCTTTCAAAGCTCCTGCCATCCCCAGTGCCGGGTGTCTGAGGTCGGTACCGCTCCCGTTAACACCCACACAGTGTATCTGCGCACGCTCATGGCTCCATTTCACAGATTATGAAACAAAGAACTCTTTAAGTGACCAGGAGGACGCTTTTCCTAAGGCCAACTTGGCAGCTGTCACTGACACCATTTCCATTCTCTTCCGTGACAGGGTTGGATGGCAGTGCTCTAGCCCAGGGGACAAAGGGTGTGTCCTGCAGCTGGCTCTAGGCCCAGGTTCTCTGAGGGCAGAGACCAGTACCTGAGGACGGTGGTGGCTTCCTGGGCCTCAGCCTGTCTTTCCATGCTCCTGTTTCTGTGAGCAGTGTCCACACAGAGTTTGCTCACCTAGCCTCTGTGAAGGAGGTCTACAGTGGCTCCTTGGATTTGTTTCCTTGCTGGTTTTGTGTTTCTTTGCTCACTCTGGCTTTGTTTTTTAAATTAGCAAATCTGTAACATTGCAGGCCTGGCCTCACTATTTCAAACATTCAAGGCTGACATGGAGCCCTAATTTCTCTAGAAGTGGCTCTTCTGGGCTCTTAGTGGAGTAGACCCCCCTCTGTGGATCCCATCTTGTTTTTGAGGACTGTGTAAAATAAACCATAAAAGGGTCTCTCTTTGAGATTTCGTACAACTTCTCAAGAGAAGCCAAGTCTATGGGGAAGAAGCTGAACTGAGGTCTCCTCTCCACCCATGGTACCACTTCCCCCAATTCAAGACACATACGCTTGGATGGATTCTGCATCCAGTGATGTGCTGGCCTCAGAAAGAAGAGTGGAAAGGGGGGAGTCTATCTTTTGTTCCTACATCTGTCAGCTGTCTGTCACTGTGACAAAGCACTTGAGATAGACTTGTAGGAAGTGGATGGGAGCTCATGGTTTCAGAAATCTTGCTCCATTGTTGCTTGGCCTTATTGCTTCAAACTTCTCTGTGATGACCTATGAATTATGATGTAAGCATGTGGAATAGGAGGCATGCTCATCTCAGCTTCTAGAAAGCGAAAGGAAAAGAGACAAGGTGACTGTGGTCCCAGGGTCTTTTTCAAGGCCAGCTCTCCCTCTCCACCACACCCCATAACCTAACTTCCTTGTACTAGGTTCAACCTCCAAAGGGTGACCACCAAACCTGTAACACAGGGGTTCTTCTCAGGGGTCTGTCTGGGAATCCTCAGTCACTCACCACAATGTCCATTGTTAGGCCCACCTACAGCCTTCCCTCAGCCAGAGTAGGGTGTCTCCAAACGCTGCTGATGGGCCCATTTATCCCTTTTGCAAAATCCCGGATCTAAGTGTCCAAGTGACACATCTGGAGGACTGACTGACCTGAAGTAGCACATGTGGAAGACTGACTGGCCTGAAGCCTAATCAGAGGAATTCTGTGGGCTTCTGGAAGATAACAGACCTCCAGGGTCAAGGTCACCACTCAGATCCACTTTTATCTGCTACCCAGTGCCTCTTTCCTTTTCTTTCTTGTGTGTGTGTGTGTGTGTGTGTGTGTGTGTGTGTGTGTGTGCGTGCATATACATGTACATGTGTGTATGTTGGTGTGTGCCTATGTGTGTACGTGTGTATGTGTGTATATATATGTTTGTGTGTGTATGTGTGTGCATGTCTGTGTGCAGGCATGTGCATCTATGTGCATTGGTGTGTGGGTGTGTGTGTGTGTGTGTGTGTGTGTGTGTGTGTGTGTGTGTGCAGGTATGTGCATGTGTATATGTGTGCAGAAGTCTACCTCAGGAGCTCTGTCTACCTTGCTTTGTTTGGTTGTTTGTTTCTTCCTCTTGTTGAGACAGGATACTGGAATCTTTCCAAGCAGACTAGGCTGTCTAGCCAGAGAGCTGCCGGGATGCTGCTCTCTCTCCCCCTCCCTAGGGCTGGGATCACAAGCACACACCACACCTGGCTCCCAAGTGTTGTCATCACAAGTGCATACCACACCTGGATCCCCAGGGCTGGGATCACAAGTGCCCCCCTCCCCAGCCAGTGCCTGGCTTTAAAGTGTTCTGGGAATCAAATGTACTCCTAACTCTTGCACTTTACTAACTGGGTCATCTCCCTGGATACACAGAATCTTTTTTCCTGAGGTTTGCTCCCTCTATCCCTGCCTCTCCCATCTGCCATGCTCACCCCTCCTCCCATACTCCCAACTATGAGAAATAGATCTGACTGTGGGACTGAGGAGCAATCCAGGAAGCACCTAACTTCCCCCAGTGGTGAACTGTGGCAGGAACATAAGCCAAATACACCCTTTTCTCTCCAGGTTGCTTTTGGTCATGGTGTTTATCACAGCAACCAAAAGTTAACTATATACTAGTTTGCCTCCCCACCCCCCCGGGGGGGAGGGGTGGGCAATTGGGAATTGCTGCCTAAAGAAGGCGTCAGAATTCTTGGACAGGTAGTCACCTCACATGCAGTGACTTTGTCACATTGTCAGTGACCTCTCCAGTCGTGTCCTGAGAGCTCCTAGCATTCTAGGCTCATTTGTGACCCTCGATTCCTAGAGATCACACGCTTACTTAAAAATTCTACACTTTACAGTGTTGTCTCCCGAATAGTGCCATTCTGGCCCTATGGCCCCTCCTCCTCCCCAAAGGACTAAAACCTTATGTTTATAGGGGGGAAAAGGAAAAACATGTTTTCCTGCTCTACAAATCTCCTTACCGCTGCCACCTGCTGAGTGCTAGTCTTTTGGGATCCTCCAAGACCTTGGGTGTGCCCAGATGAGGGGGCAGGGTGTGAGAGAGTTGAGAAAGTAGTAGAGAGCTGAGACACAAGAGGAGAGACAAGGAGAGACACTCTAGCAGAAGCGGGAGACAAGCATGGAGTAAAGAGTAGAGTCAGTGTGAGTGGAAGGGGCAGAAGGAAACCAACATGGCGGGAAGCTAGAGGGGAAAAAAGGCTAGGCGAGATGCATGGCAGGAGAGAAGCATGGCAAGGGGAGAAATAGGTCTAAGATATAAGATGTACTGAATAAAGCTCAGGTCTCTCATTGTGATCCTGAATGATGGAACCCAAACGACTCCTGAGTGCAGATTATTTAACCTCGATGCCCCTCACCTGGACAAGACTCAACCCCCCAAGAAACCGGACGCGGTATTACAGGGAACACAAACCAGAGCGAGTGATTCTTCAGGGGAGCATTCCAGCTGAATCAAGATCCCACCATGGCCCCCCTCCACCATGGTTGGGTTCTGACAGGCCAAACACGGCATATAGATGTTCCCTGGATGGAAAAGAAGAGCACAGGCTGGAGACATTTATTAACTTGAGTCAGTCGTGTGTTAGAATTGGATAGTTCTGGGCAAGACCTTTGACAATCTTAGATGAACTAAAATTATATGGCACTTGATTTATATTATACTATAGTTTATATTTAGAACTATTTTGTTTACACCGAGTCTTACTTTTAAAAAGCCTTCTTATCCCCACAGTAATAAAGGTAACTCCTCCTTCCCCTCCCCCTCGTTTCTCCTTTCTTCCCTTCTTCCCCTTCCTTCCTCCTCTTCCATTTCTTCTTGGCTTTTTTTTTTTTTTCATGAGGCAGAATCTAATATGTAGTCTAAACTGGCCTTGAACTCAGAGTGATCCTCCTGCTCCAGTCTCCCAAGTGCCAGGACCACATGCATGAGCCACCATACCTAGTTAATAAAGATGACTACGAATTACTCTGAACCTATAACTTTGCCTTTTGTATTGTTCACAGGAGCTTTGTAATTTTGTTTGGCTTCCTAACTACCAGAGAACATCATCCCAGTGCTCTCAGGCCTAAGGAGAAAGTGTTATTTCTGGGGGAAACTTATAAGCTATTCTGTTTTCTCTCTGGATATATATTTTAGCTATCATGATCAAATCCAGCACAGTTAATTAAGCATTGCTAGAAGGCTTTGTTTGGTATATGAATGAGTCCCCCCCCACAACAATGTATGTGTTGTAGATATGTATCTGTGTGTGTGTGTGTGTGTGTGTGTGTGTGTGTATACTTTGTGAAATTATTCTTCTGTAAACATGTGTTACATTGTGTAGTGGTTTAAATAAAAATGGCCCCCATAGGTCTAAAGGAACTGGCACTATTAGGAGGTGTGGGCCTTGGTGGGAGTTGGTTTGGCTTTGTCGGAGAAAGTGGATCATCAGGAAGTGAGGCTTGAGGATGCAGGCGCAGTGACCTACTGTCTCTTCCTGACGCCAGTACATCCAGATGTGGAGCTCTCAGCTCCTTCTCCGGTACCATGTCTTCCTGGATGCTGCCATGCTTCCCACCATGATGATGAAGGAGTGAACGTCTAAACTGTAAGCCAAACCCATTAAATATTTTCCCTTATAAGAGTTGCCATGGTCATGGTGTCTCTTCACAGCAATATAAACCCTAAGTCAGAAGTCGGTACCAGGGACTGGAATATTGCTATGATGGCTACGATCATGCTTTTGTTTGGGGGATTGTGGACTTTGGGACTACTGAAGGCTTTAAGTGGGGCCATACGAGTAGGAGCATAGATGACAGTGGTACTTAGTGTGGTTTGAACTGTGGGGGCCTGGCTCAGGAGATTTCAGAGGAGAAAATTGTTAGTATGTGGCCTAGAGACTGTCCTCATAATATTTTGGCTAAGAATGTGGTGACTTTTTGCCATTGTCCAAAAATTCTGCCTGAGGCTAAATTGAAGAGTTTTAGATTAATTCTGTTGGCAAAGGAACTTACAAAATAGCCTAGAAAAGATTCTGTCATGTGGTCATCAGTGTCCACTCTTAATGAGAAGGAAAAAGCTAAGCAAGGAAAAATGTACACGTTGAGGAAAAAGGGAGCACCAGGAAGTGGAAAGGAGCTAAGTTCTGTGTTCAAGGAGATAAACAGATTTTTTAAAAGCCCGATCTTAAATGGAATAAAGGGAGTGGCGATCTCAAGGCAAGATCACCCAGATAAGCTTCTAACTTGTGAGAAAGAATTAAAAGAAAACACCTTCATGTCTGGTCTTATTTTAGGGCCTACAAGTGAGATATGGTGATTAGATTAGAGGCATGCCAGGTGAGATGGTGCATGCATCTAATCCCAGAACTCTGGAGGTGGAGTCAGGTAAATCTCTAAATTTCAGGCCAGCCTGGTCTATAGATCAAGTTTTAGGATAGCCAAGCTTATGCAGTGAAGAAAATCATTGAAACCAGAACGTTGCTGAAATGTAATATAATTAAGGGTCTGGGTTATAGCCCTAGAAAGCAGCAGAACTTGGCAAATTCAGCCATGTGGTTCTGGCCTTAGAGTCAAGGATAAAAGGGGTTATGGAATCTCCCTCTGTGACTATGGAAATCTACTAAGGCCAAGCATGTGCTAGAGGTGTCTCTGCATGAAGGCCTAGAGAGGCCATTGTGTAAAACTATAAAAGTGAAACCTGAACTGCCTTGGAGGCCCCAAAATGTTGGAGATGACAGAGCTCTGGGATACTGTTGCATGAATCCTGGTTGCGTTAAAGGAAACTCAGAGCCAGATATCGAGGAAACGCTGGAATGTCAGAGAGGGGAAACAGACCACAGTCAAATCTCACCCAGCTGTCTTCCAGCTTCCTCAGCCTCACTTCTCGTCACTTCTGCTGACTGAATCTGTCCTCCTACGCCTGCCTTAAATACCTTCTTTGCCCAGTTGTTTCACATCCAGGTTAAGATTAAAGGTGTAGTTATTACTATTTGGTAGTTAGGCCTTGAACGCACAGAAACACAGAAAGATCTCCTCTGTCTCTGGAGTTGTGGGATTAAAGGCCTAGGTCACCACTCTTACCCAGTCTTTTCTCATGCTGGAAATAAAGCTGTGAGTTACCACTCTGATCCTTCTGAATTGACTGTGGATCTGTCCTCTGATATTCCAGACTGGTTTTTATTAAATATAAAACATATCACCACAGGATACCTCCTGAGGCAAGCTGATAACAGGGAGTGGAAACGGCTCAAGAGAAGGAAGTGTGTTTCAGTCAACAAAGCTGAAAGGAGCCCGAGATCTGAAGAGGCTTTAAGACCAGACACGAAGGTGTAGACTCTGAAATTTGCCCAGCTGGTTTTCTGTCTTGCTTTGACCCGGTATTTCCTCACTCTATTCCCTTTCCTTCATTTTTTTTTTAAAGGAAATGAATTGTCCGTGCCATTATATGTTGGAAATATGTGATTTGCTTTTTGCTTTTGATTTTACAGGGTATTACAGTTAAGAGACTGCATGAGTCTTAGAAGAGACTTTGAACTTTGGACTTTTAAACAGCGTTGAGACTGTGATAGACTTTGGGGACTTTTGTAGTTGGACTACATGCATTTTCCGTTATGATATGACTACAAACCTTTTAGGGCCTAGGAGTGAGATATGGTGAATAAATAATGTGTTTGAATAAAAATGACTCCCATTTATGGTCTGTAGGAAGAGGCACTATTAAGGAGGTGTGGTCTTGTTGGAAGAGGAGCATCATTAGGGATTTGAGTCTCAGAAGCTCAGGCCAGGCCTAGTAGCTCACCCAGGTGTAGAACTCTCAGCTCCTTCTCCAGCACCATGTCTGTCTGCATGTTCCATGCTTCCCATAATGACAATAATGGACTAAATCTCTCAAACTGTAAGCCAGCCCCAATTAAATGTTTTTTAAAATAAGAGTTGTCATAATCATGATGTCTCTTCACAGAAATAAAGACCCTAGATAAACAAATTTGAAGTTTCTTAGTTTTTCTGCTAATAGGGATTGCTCACCCTTGTCTCACTGACATGTATGCTATTCTGTGGCATGGTCACAATATCACTGAATAAAGACAGTCTTTCCTATCTCACCAAACAACACAATTTGTGACCTACTGTGCCTTGTATTTTACTTCCAGAGGACAGATTCTTCTCATGAGTAACAGGGTAAATATAAAATATTAAATTTTAAAAATATTTATTAAATATAAAAAATAACAGGTGACACTGAAAGCACACAGTGTCACCTACCCTGGGAAAGCCGCTCTAATGTAAAGACATTTCTGGGATTCCATGTGTCCCAGTGCAAAGTGAGGAGAGGACATTGCTCCTGTCTGTTTATGTCTGTGCAAAGCAGCAGGACGTATGCCTAAAAATGACATGTCTGTGTGCCAATAAAAATTTACTTAGGGCCATCAAATTTTCTATCCTGCATAATTTTAATGAAGGAGTATCATAATCTGATTCTCTTTTCTTTTCTTTCTGTTTTTATAACAATGACACAGTAGAGGGAAAAGTGAAATGGCCCAGTCACTTCACTGAGTGGGATGAACTCTCCTCAGCATTTTCCCCCTGGGGTCATTAGTTCCATCTCCTTACACAGGATTTATCAGTGAAGTGGGTGCATTTTCATTTTGTGAGGGGTTTGTTTTGAGATGAACTCTTGATGGTTCATGCAGCCTATCCTCCAACTTAGTATCCTACTGCCTCAGCCTTTCAAGTGCTAGAATTAGAGCCAGGCACCACCCCACGCTGATTTGCTGAAGTTTTTTGTTTTGTTTATACAGTGGTGGAAATCATAAAGAGGATCCCTCCACAGGAGACTGGTCAACCAGATTTGGCATAATGAAGTATTAGATGCCCATCCTCATAAAGACATTTGTTGAACCTCTCATGTACTCAAAGGTGTAAGACTTCAGGGTACAAAGCTAAATGAAAAAGATAAAGATAGAAACATACTATACCCAGAATTGATGAAAATAATGAACAGATAGATACCCATCTTCTAATCTATATTAAAGTGCCTGGAAAGAGACACAAGGAAATTGACAATGAAGACCGATTCTGTTTTGTGTTTGTTTTGAGAATCTGATCCAGCTGGTTTGTGGTGGGAGGGAGAATTTTCTCTGTGTAATTTTAAATATGCATAATTTCATAGCTATATAAGTATGCTTATTACCTAATCAAATTTTAAGGATAAGAAAACTAGGTAATGTCTCTGACATACGTAAAACCTTAAATTATTCAGAATATGGACTTAACTATACATTATTTTTAAAAAATTAAATTGTATCTCAAGCGTACAGACACATACAATCTTGAATGTCACAAATTCCAGAATGATCTAAAATCTCATTAAAATCTGGGACACAGTTGATGAACAGATAAAGAAAAATGCGGTCTGTGCTTACAGTGGAGCATGGATCAGACATAAAAGGATGTTAATTCATCACAGAAGACAGACTATAGGGAACGGGAGGACCTTGGGCTAAATGATATAAGCCAGGCACAGAAAGACAAATTGGCCATGACCTCACTGCATGTGGAATCTGAAAGTTGATGTCACAGGAGCCTTGGATGATGATCACCGGAGGCTGGAGAGAGCAGAGTGGGAGAGATAGTGGGGGAAATGGACAAGTGTAGAGTCTCAGTGAGGTAGGTGCAAGGCAAGATGGTAAGAGCGGCAGTGCAGAGGTAGCAATCATATTAAATACGTATCTGTATCCCTAGTGGAAGCTATGAGAACGTCTTGAGAGGTTTGACTGTAGCATAATGATACATGTCTAAAGAGATCAACATATTTACTATGACTTGATCATTACATGATCTCCTTAGACTGATTTGGACACTATGTCCTGCACATGTATCAAAAGAGCACATAGTAAGTACTTGACGGATGCTCCACGAATGGTCATAGTTCTAACTTGCTGATTAAAATTTGGAGGTGTGCAAGTCACCACCAGGCTTAAGTTCTGTGTCACATCCCACTCAGTTGGAAATAATGCAAAGCTTGCAAGGGTGCAGGGATGGCGAAGGTGGGGGGCCCCTTAAAAGCAAACTTCCATGAGAGACAGAGCATCAGAGTATAATTCCCTCTTCAATCTACCTTTGAAAAATGTGTATGCTAGAATACTCAGAGGGGCTGTAGACAGAGCTCAGTTGGTAATGCTTTTTCCTTGCAAGTGTGTGGAGCTGAGTTCAATGTGCAAAACTTACACGAAAAAGCCTGTAATGGGTGTGTGTCTGTAATGGCAGCTCTGGAGGTTGGCTCCTGGCCAGCAAGCTTTGCCAACTGGTGAGCTCCTGGATCAGTGAGTGAGTTTCTTTCAAAATTAAAGGAACAGAACTGGGGAAGACACCAATGTCAACCTTAGTCCTTCACATCTACACACACACACACACACACACACACACACACACACACACACACACACAGAGCTATTAGTGTAGTTGTGGGTTTAACATGGGCTGTTTAAAGATGAGTGTGTCAAAGATCAATGGGACTTTTTTTGCTGACAGCATCATACAGCAGAAGGGGTTAGCATGGCCTGATGATAAACCAATGTCTCATCCCTAGCTAAGTGTCTTGAAGTATTGGAAGAAGAGGTAGGCTGTGGTAGCTCTGTGCCCAAGGCTATAAATTATAAGCGTAACCATCCATCCCCATTCCAAATCTTTGAACTTTGTGATGCCAGAACAGACTGTACATGGCTTCCCAACACTGTCTCTCCTGCAGTAGTGTGCTCCACTGTTTAAGGTTGGGTGACTGGGGCACAGACCAGCGTCAAAGAAAATAGAGAAGAGCTGAATTTGGAGAGGATGGATCAAGGGACAACTTTACATCACCCTAATTCAAGCTTCAAAACAAGGTTCTCATTGACAATGTTCTTACCTCCGTCATTCACCAGACACCAATCCACTCCCAAGCTCAGGCCAGTACTGCTCACTACCGATCTTCCCTCACCTCCAAGGCAAGGACTCTCAGCAAGCAGTATCATCACCGCATGTACAGAGCCTTAGAATATGGCAGTCACACTTCTGTCTTCCAAAAGTAAAGTGGAAACATTTTCCCTGCCATCCAGCCAGTAGTTATATATAAAACAAGAGTCCCCCTGACTCCAAGCCTCACAGCACTCCACTGTGTGACAGGACACAGCACCACAGCATTTCAGATGTTGCTTTTTTCCCCTCAAGTCCTCACACATTTGAGAAGGATTATGCTGTCTGCTCACCATCTGTTAAGTACAAAACAAATCATCATTAAAGTTGCCCTAGAAATTGGGTCTGCGAGTCTACCAAGGGTCACGGTCTTGAGATTTTAGTGCCTTTAAAGTTGCTGGTCACCGTAACTCAGAGTCACAGCTGTCAAGCCCAAGGTCACAAGAGCAGTGACAAGATACCAAGCCAGGTGCTGGGGAGATGGCTTACAATTAAAAGCATTTGCTGCTCTTCCAGAGGATCTGGGTTGGATATTGGGTACCTAAGCAGTGACTCACAGTTCTGTAACTCCAGTTCCAGGGATACAACACCTTCTTCTTTCCTCTGCGGGAATAAAGCCTATACTTGGTGCACAGATATATATGTATCCAAAACACCAATCCACATTAAAATAAAAGTAAATAAATCTAAAAGGACACAAAACTATTTTCGCCCAATACATAGAGCTGTTCCCACAAGAAAAGCTAATCCTATACCAGGAGTAACTTATCTGCCATCCACTGAGCTGTGGGGGCTTGTGATGTTGGACGTAGCCAGGCACTTGGAGGACAGCACATGGAGCCATGAGGATTTCCATTTCTATTTAGGAGTCTACTGGGGACTCTGACCTCCAAGACCAGACGACACTTTTGATAAAACCCAGTGGTCAGAAGTTTTGTAGAGGAGGGAGGAATGGATACATAAGGAGACTGAAGTGACAGCAGAGATGCTTCCAGAAATGACTCACACAGGCCCTGGCGGGAAAGGAGCTGGGGAACATCTCCATCAGTTTTTCCTTTTTATGTGTGTGAGCACATCATCCCAAAAGAATCCCACACTACAAAGTAAAGATCACTTCCAAGTGTTAAAAATGGACATTATGGGTGATCAAAACCATATTTCTTATGGACAAGCTGTGCTGGCAGCCATGAGTGTTCAGGGCTTCAGTGTGCGTCACTACATTCTGCCAGTAAACAGAATCTTATATTTTATTAAATCAAGCTGATAGTGTATAGACAGATAATAGAGAGATGAATAATGGAGAAACAGTTGATAGAGAAATGATAGATACAGATGACAGATGGTACGAAGGAAGGTTAATTGGCTATAGATAGATGAGGACGGATCATAGGTGTAGATAAGACCTATGACAGTTTCAGGGAGACATAACACTATTTGCTAGTAAATTTAAAGAAAAAATTAAATGGCTTATTTCTTATTTCTCAAATGTCATTTCTTAAATTGGCAGCATTATTTGAAATATAGACATCTAGGAATTTTTTAAAATTAAAAAGTAAAAATTGAAGAGAAAAAGGTCGTGCAATAGGTTATTTTTTTAAAAAACAAGAATCTGAATGCTGGTACCAGAATTTTCTAAAGAGAAAAAAATAAATTTATTATTTATGAAACCATCATAACTTGAACACAAACGTAGATGGCAGACAAAACAAAATCTTCATCAAAGTCTGCTTATTGTAAGTACAAAAATCATAAAAACCGAAGCAAGAGCAGTCAGAAGGTCACAGAACTCATAAACGCAGTCATATTTCATGATCCCCATGGTTTATTACAGGGAAACACATGGTTGTACTCGAGCAAGAAGGTCTGTCCACTATGAGGGGGACCAGACAAGACTGAGAAATCAAGTGACCAACAGCTGACCATCCACCTTCAGAAGAACTCTTTAGAAAGCAATGCTGTGCCACCACGAAGTGCAGAGCATAGTCGCCTCTGATCGAGCACTGTGACAGTGGCCACTGGGGAAGTACAGTATGTGGAAGCTAATAACGGTTATCAACTTTACAGGGCTTAAGGGTCACCTTGGAAACCAAGCTCTAGCATGTCTGTGAGTTTCTTGACTAGGTTCATCGCAGTGGGAAGACCCTTCCTAAATGTGGGCCACACCATTCCACGGGCTGGGGCCTTGGACTGCATGAACAGGCTGATGACCAGCATTCACCTCTCTCTGCCCCCTGACTATGGGTGATTGTGAGCAGCCACCTCAGCCTCCTGCTGCCGAGCCTTCCCCACCATGATGGGCTGTGTGCACATAAAGTACAAGCCAAGACAAAACCCCATCTTAAGCTGCTTTTGTCAGGAATTATATCAATATAACAAAATCAATAACTAGTAACTAATATGCCATGTGTCATCATTTCTTGTGAAATTTATTTGGGAAAAAAAATTGGTTAGGGGAACAGAGTGGTTATGTCTGAGATGGCCATGCTTCACAAAAGGATGGCAATTCCAGGTTCTTTTTCTAACTTGGAGACTGGCTCAAGGGAAGAGGGGGACAGAGTCACACATGTGCTGTCTGACTCTGAAACAAGCTCAGAAGACAGTGTTTTGATATGACCATGTCTGATCACTGCATTTGGACTGACCAATGTAATTTCTAAAATGAGACTCTTCCTATCAGTAAATAGTACCAGGAGCCTCAGTTTCTACCCATGATACTCACTGAGGGAGCAGAGATGGTTCAAGAAGGTGTGAATAAGACACAACACCCTCCCTAGGATTTCCCTGAGGCCAGTTTATTCAGTAGGCAGGTTGGCCTACCGTCTTTTTACATTGCTGTAATGAAATGCTCTGACTAAAAGTGACTTAGAGGAAGAAAGGGTTCACTTGGTATTCACTTCCAGGTCACAGCCCATCACTGAGGAAAATCAGGGCAGGAATTTAAATAGAAAGACTGAAGCAGAGCCCATATAGAATACCACTTGTTCTCTCTCTCTCTCTCTCTCTCTCTCTCTCTCTCTCTCTCTCTCTCTCTCTCTCTCTCTCTCTCTCTCTCTCTCTCTCTCTCTCTCTCTGACTATCTATATCTTTAGCTATCTTTCTTAATATAGCCCATCCCAAGACTATCTGCTTAGGAATAGTACTCTCCATAAAGGGGCTGGTCTTCCAAATTAAATAGCTATCAAGGCAATCCTTCACAGACATGGCCACAGGCCAGTCTGATCTAGGCAATCCCTCAGCTGAGACTTCCTTTTCAAGTGATCCTAGGTTGTTCCAAGTTGGCAGCTGAAGCTGATTGAGACACTGGTTATATGAAGGTTTGACTTCTGCTAAGCATCAGACATTGAAGCTGAGGATCCGAGTAGCAGAAAGGCTTATGATACACAGCAAAAGTGTTTCCTGAAGCTCACTCTCTGTCAGTGGGTACCAGTATAACATCCAAGGCCCATACAATATCCCTACTCCTGCATGGGCTGGTCCACAAGTGCTAAAGATTCAGCCTTCAGTTCCAGTTCCAGCAGGTGATGTGGGAATGTCTTTCTATATGCTGTGAATGTCAATCTTTAAATAAAGGAGCTGTTTTGGGCCATGACAGGCACCATAGAAAAGTAGAAGGAGGGAATCAGAGCATAGGTAGGAGAAGTAGGGCGGGGTGAGACAGACCAAGCCCGAAGCCCAAAGGAGAAACATGTAAGGAACACAGGTAAGCCATGGGCCACGTGCAGACAGATTAATGGAAATGGGTTGAGTTAAGATGTAAGAGCTAGCTAGCAATGTGCCTGAGCCATAGGTCAAACAGCATGAAGTTAATATAAGCATCTGAGTCATTTCTGGGGGCCTGAGCAGCAGCGGGCAGCTAAGGGGTTTGGCATGGCAGGCCTGTGGGTCTGGGCCTCTGGCTGCCCGGGACCAAGAAACCATGCTACTACAAGCAGGCCAGACCTGAGATCATCAGATGTCCCTTCATTTATAGATTCCTCTGCTACAGAGATGCCTATTGGCTCACAGCAAAGTTCAAGGGGGTGGGAGACATGGAGAGTGGTTTCTAGGGGACTCAGTCAGAAAGTTGACATTTTTAAGTTTGGGAGATATCTCAGCTGATAAACTGTTTGCTGAAAAAACATGAGGGCCCATGTACAGTCCCCCAGAACCCATATAAATAAAGCCAGACACAATGACATTCACCTATAGTCCCAGAACCAGGAGACATAGCCAGGAAGATACTTGACAGTCGCTGGCCAGTTAGCCTAGCTGAATCAGAGTGTTTGAGGTTCAGTGAGAGATATTGTCTTTTTTAAAAAGTAAGACAGAAAGTGATTGAGAAAAATATTCAATCTGGCCTTCACACACACACACACACACACACACACACACACACACACACACACCCCACACATCACACACACAAAGATTAATATTTCTTTTTCTATTTATTGATAAGAGGTGATGTGAACTAGCAGAGCTTAGAGAGATATATATATAATAAAGCACCCTCTTTCACACAAGCTCCTTCCTGTTTCCCGGAGTCAGGCTATCTGCTGTCTAAAAGGATGCTGCACAGAGAGAAGTTCAGCAATGTGCTCACTGAGACTGTTTCCAGGGTTTCTGAGAGCAAGAATAAGTATCAGTCAGAAGAAATGACTATCGGCAAAACTTTAGAGGGAAATGGTTGTGTGAAGAGAAGTCAAGATGTCAGAGATGAGCAATCCAGAGAAGCCATCCACTGTGGACAGAGATCTTGGCGCTCTCTTCTGGGTTTTAGTTGGTAAAGGTTAGCTGAATGATTACAGACTGTACCCCAAGTATATTTGATAGAGCTATTAGAAACCAGCAACATTTCAAGTTCAGAGACTGGTTCCCCTTTGGTGTCATTGATTCCTAAGGAGGGTCCTCCATCAAGTGTTTTGCCATTTAAAGATCATTCTGTGCTTTAGAGTTGATGAGATCTTGACCCACCCTCTCTTTGTACTTCACTTGTTGGGGCAGGTTGTATTTGTCAAACACAAACTCCACAGCATCCAGTTGTGGAGATTTGCTGGCTAGTCTGTGTCAACTTGCCTCAAGTTACAGCTACTAGAGAGAGGTAGCCTCAGCTGAGAAAATGCCTGCATAAGATCTGGCCGTAGGCAGACCTGTAGGACATTTTCTCAATTAGTGATTAATGTGGGAAGGCCCAGCCCATTCTGTGCGGGGCCATCCCTGGGCTGATGGTCCTGGATTCTATAAGAAAGCAGGCTGAGCAAGCCATGAAAAGCAAGCCAGTAAGCAGCACCCTCCATGGCCTCTGCATCAACTCCTGCCTCCAAGTCTCTGCCCTGCTTGAGTTTCCAGCCCTGACTTCCTTTGATGATAAACAGTGATGTGGAAGTGTAACCCAAATAATAAATGTTCCTCCCCAAGTTGCTTTAGTTGTGGTGTTTCATTACACCAATTGTAACCCTGACTAAGGCAGGAGGAAATACTTTGTGTCCCCCACTTCCCATGCTCATTTACTGGATCCCTCTTTCCCAGCTCAGAGACATTTGCACTAGATGAAGAAATGATTAATGTTCAATGAAGCCACAAAGTGCATTCTAATCGGGTGAATGTAGTTTATAAAAAAGAGGCATGTGGCCCCCAGAGCCATGAGGAAAACAAATGCCCATGGTTTGCTCCTGTCCCAATAAGCTAACTTACATCCTCTGCTCTACTCTTCAAGATGGGTCTCCCTGGTCTCATATCCTGGCTACAGTGGCTTCTCATGAATCTGAACTGTCTTGAGACCTTGTAGAGTGAAGTGAGTGTTCCAGCCTGCGCTCAGGAACACATTTGCTCAACAGACATCGTCTCTGGAAAGGCGTCCTGTTTAAGACTGGCATTCAGTCTGTGAGGCATTCACAGCCTGTCTGAGTTCATATCTGGGCACTGGCTATAGAGTCCAGCCTTCCAGTCATGCCATTCTTGGAGACAGACACGAGAACTAGATAGTCTCCAGGTGGTTCCAGCTCCCAGCTGGTGGTGAAAGCATCCCGACCTTCCCGTGCATCATGACCTACCAACTGAAGCCCCAGCTGTGTGTCTGAGTTATTGATGGCAGGATACAATAGCACATCAGGTGAGTGGAGATACCCTGGAGTGAATGTGGGGATAATAGGAAAGCCCTTTCTTTAAAAATGTTCTTGGTGGGGGCATATCTGGCCAGTGCTCTGAATTCTGCCACCTCTTAATTGCCAAGATGAACACAGACTTCCCATGGGGAGCTAATGGCAATTTTTGTCCCAAATAGTCTAGAACTTTTTTTTAAGACTATGTTCTTTCACCCAGTGTTATTCTCAAGAAAAACATTTCAAGTTGTTGGTGTTGAGCATAACATTTCCAACTCCCTGATTCTGTCTGTGCTGTAAAGGCTGAAAATGTCAACTTGTTTAAAGTTTCCCAGACTGGCTACTTTGCCCAAGTGCTTATACTCATCAGATAGGGGACAGGATGTGTCTAGGGACTACAGGCATCAGGTGAAGACAGAGAAAACACGAACTGATTTGGTTTCTTGTAGGAAAAGGTACCCAAGGCTGAAGTACTGTTTGTCTGACCAGAATGCTGTTTACCCTCAAAAGAAGAGGACAATGCTTGCTTGCCAGGGACAGCAGATGTATATTTCAGAACATCCTACCATGCTCGAAGGTGTAGCAATTCAAGCTTCTGCGCTTTTTTCCCCTGTGGTGGAGAGAAAGGTTGAGTTGAGAGAAAAAGGATTCAAAAAGCAGGGGGGCTCTTGGGATGAACATCCTGATCTTCACCATGTTTATGGTTTCACAGAGGACCCAAGTTAAAACTTCCCAAGCTGTTCCCTTTAATCATGAAGTTTACTGCTTCCCGGATACACCTCCACTTGGCTGTTAATAAAATCAGCATTACGGCCAAGACTAGGCCATGGGTGTTCTGCTTGTCTCTATAAGAAATAAAGCATCAAATAAACATCTCCCCTTCCCGTTTCTTCCTTACTTCACCTCCTGAAACATCATTTCCCAGAAGTGAGTCCTGTCAAGATGTCAGGAAACTTCCCATGTTCCTGTGCATCCCCTTTATGCCACACTCTGGCATCCCCTCTGTGTGTGCATAGAAGGGCATCCCCTTTGAGTGTGTATACACTGTGATCCACTGTGTGTGTACACACTATCTCCTCAGTGTGTGCACACGCTGGCATTCCCTTAGTATGTGCACAACACTGATTTTCCTTTGTGAGTTTAGAGTATTTTTATAAATCTTATTGCGTTAAGAAAATGGCTGAACTTGTTCTCACAGGGAGATTTTTAAAATTCACGCATTCATTAACTATCCCTTCTTCAACAGAACAGGAGAAAGAGAATTCCAGAATGAGATCAAGCCCAGCCCACTCTCTCTTTCCCTTTGTATGTCACTTTCCTGTTGCTATAATAGCTTATCTTGATGAGAAGCACTGAGCAAAGAGGAGTTAATTCTGATTCCTGAGGAACAGAGTCCGTTGTGGCGAGGAAGTCATGGAAAGCACGAAGGTGAAAGCAGTCAGCTGGCGGATCACATTATCATCCCCACACCAGAAGCAGAAAAAGAAAACAGAATGTGAGATGAAGCCCTCGGCACAAGTCACACACTTCCTCTGGCAAGCCTATGAAGGCTCCATAACATTTCCAAACAGTGTTACCAACTGGGAACCAAGTTTCTAAACAGACCAGCATCTGGCAGACATTTCTCATTCCAACAACCACTTTGAAACTCAATTTTACAAAGGATGTCCCCTTTGAGCTTCCATACCAAGATAATAAGCTGGTGGTGATGTCGTGTTCTGTCGTATACATTACTTAAACAGTGAGTAAGTGAGCATCTGTTCCATGCCAGGGTCATTCAGGTAACACAAAAATCCATAACCACTGTCCATTTCCTCAGTAGGATAGTATTCCAGTGAGAAGAACCAGGGTGCTAAGTATGAAATCTAAGAGTGCAGGATAGGACAGAAGAACCCAGAGCTGTGACATCTCAAAGGATAGTGATGTTCAGCTTGGAGAGTCACTGTTATTTGAGATGATGGTGATTAGAATTTCACACTCCAGAAGACGAGTCTCCCAAGAAGTATTTAGGAAACACTCCAATTCATCTGATAGACCTATGGTTTTCAGAGCCACAGAATGAAGTACATAGCATAGTGGAGACTAAAGCCGGGGCTCCAACACTGAGCCACACGCCCAGCCCTTCAAAGACTTTCCCTTAAAGTAGATTACTTTCTTCCAACAAAGTCCTTTCGGAATGCTGAGGTGGTACAGCTGACAATGGAGGCTCTATGAAGCCAAGGTGAGGAACCCACTTCTAGCACATTCTATTCCCAAGTCAAGTTCTAGGCCATCCCCAGCAGCATCACTTCCTATCATACTGTGAGCTCACGAGACTCAGTCATGGTCCTGGTCGCCAGGAGATATGGTCCTTGCCACCACCCAACATGTGTTGGACTACTGTGAAATACTGCAGACTAGGCTCGTGAGTGGGTACCTGGTGATTCGTGACAGGTGATGGCTTACTTAACCCGCATAGACAGCAGGAAGATGTGGGAATGGTCTAGCACAACACAGGAAAGCAAAATGAGCTAAATCTTCCTAACAATATGAGCTTTAAAAACAAAGGGTTTCAGTTTTAAACCTTGGGTTTTCTGTATTAGCCTAGAGATTCTGGGGACAGACATGAGGAAGAAAGATATGATGCTAGTCCGTAGGGCAGAAGTCCCAGTTGGCTGAAAACGGAGGTTACCGTGTTTTAAGGGGCGCACTTGTACACGCTTCCTATGTGGTTTTAAGTTGTTTGTGAAGCTGGCCCAGGCAGTAGAGGTTGGAGTCAGCTTGTACTGGGTCACAACCGCCAATTGTTAAATTGCCAGGAGTTTTACAAGCTGGTTGTAAAATCTGACAGTTATTCAAGATGAAGTGGGGGAACTTGCAGTCATATAAATCAGATTTTAAAATGAAGGTGACAAATACACCAAACTAATGAAGCGCTAATGATTTGGCTGCATCAGACATCTGTGTCCTTGAGGCTATTGAAGCCTACAGCACCCTTAGGGTGGATCCAGGCCTCCTTCGTGCTGTGCTAAACCACTTTGCAGTGACACTGTTGAATCTCTGCCCGACCTTACAATGTCAGGGTGATAACTTGAAAAGACTATGCATCATAGATCTGGCTCTTGCTTCACAGGACACTGTTTTTGTTTGGAAAAACAGACCAGAAAACATTCCCCAGAGCACTAGTTGCCCAGAGCCTGCTGCTTGGACACTCGGGCAGCTAGTTAACAGTTGTGTGACCCGGACAGTCACTCAAATTTCTGCCAAGTTTCCTTGCATGGCTACTTTGAACATGAAGTAAATCAAACCTTGCTTTGGGCATTGAACCTCACCTGGCTCATAGTGCCTACCACAATCACCCCACTTGCCCCCGTATCCCCCTTCACAGCTTCAGTTAGTCACCTGTGACCATTCATGGGCTCAAAGGAACAAGTGGAAATTTCCAGAAGTAAGCAATTCATAAGTCCTTAATCCTGCATGATCAGTGAGCTGAAATCTTACACCATTCTACTCCATGCAGTACTGGAGCATGAACCATCCCTTTGACCAATGCATGATCTGCACCCACCAACAACACAGCATCCCTCTGGGCTTTCTGAGCATCATGGAGTGATAGTGCTTCTGTTCAGTTAACAGTTTACCTAACTGTGACTCTGAAGCACAGCAGATGTGATGACAGCCATTTGGCTGTCAAGGAGAAACCTTAAGATGCTTCTATAGCTCTGGTTCTTAACCTGTGGGTCACGACCCCTTTGGGGTCATATATTAGATAATTGCACGTCAGATACTTACATTACAATGCATAACAGCTGCAAGATTACAGTGAAGAAGTAGCAACAAAATGATTTTATGGTTGGGGGTCACCACAACATGGGGAGCTGTATTAAAGGGTCACAATATTAGGAAGGTTTATTACCACTGTTCTACAAGGAAAAAGTGAAAGTTCCCAATAAGGTAAAAAAAAAAAAAAAAAATCTATGCTGAGATAGCTGAGCTCTGTGGCAAGAAAGACCAATTGCATACTCAGAGTTAGATATGATCCTGAATTTGGGGTCTACACTGGTGTCTCAGAATGATTTTATATTTGTGTAAATATAATGTGCATTTCCCCTTATGAATGCCTGGCATCCTCCTAAGCATAGACACACAGAGGCCTGGCTCCCCCCAGGTTGTGAGTTCCAGTGTTTACAGGAGCCTTTATGGCCTCCTGGTCCATTGCATCTATCACAATGACAACATTCTTAGAGTCTCTTTACTGTCCTAGAAGTCAAGCATTACAGAATTGCTGCCTGCAGTCTGCTCAGAGAGACAGCAGAGTGGTGGTAGACCGGTTAGTTTTCTGCACTTGCAACAAACCCTGGAAATAATTGTTATAAGGATAAAAAGGTTTTAAGAGATTCAAATCCATGGCCAGGGTCCACTGCTGTTGGGGTCATGGTGGGTGTAATGAGCAGCACCAACAGGGAATGTGTACCAATGCAAACTGCTTAGCTCCTATCCAGGAAGCCGGAGAGGAAGGGACAGGGGACCCACAGCCCCAGCACAAGTATCTCACATAAGACTCCACACCCAGGTTCTACTGCTATTCAGTGGCACAGCCTTGGACCAACCTTCCAAAGAAGCCTGAAGTATATGCAACCACCAAACCATAGCATGGAATTAGCTACTTTTCCCATGTCTATGGCCAAACACCTGATGAGAAGCAACTGAACCAAGAGAAGGGTTTATTTCAGCTCAGTGTGACAGGACACTGTCCAGTGTGATGGAAAGGGATGGTGGTGGGCGTGTGAGGTGCCTGGCCTCATGTTATAATGGCAGTCAGGAATCATAGAACAGAAAGGAAGTGACTCAGGGCTGCAGAACATCAAACCCTGCCCCGAAGTTACGCACCTTTTTTATGGAGGCTCCACCTCTTAAAGGTTCCACAATTTTGCCCAAGTGCATCACTATCTAGCGACCAAGTGTTCAGACGCAAGAGCCTGTGGGGGATGGCTCAAATTCAGATCACAAAGAGGAAGCCCACTGTGCCTCTCTTCCCCTTTGCCAGCTGACTGTGAACACAGTGTCTGGTTCCACAGTCATTTTGAACTCTGAGATTTCAGATTCCATGAAGGAAGGTGAAAATATATGGAAGTTGCCCAGGTCCCCAAGGATTCCATGAAGAAATAGCTCACACTAGCACTTTGCTGGGGAAAATAAATGTTGTGTGCTTGCTGGTGATGTCTTTATGATGTCCTCTTGAAGTAGCGATGTCAAAGTCTGTGATTGGGCCTGCGCTGTGTGAGCCTTTGATGCTCATTTAAGCCCTGGTAAGACAGCTTTTACATTGGTGGGATCTGGTAGTGGAGCCTCAGGGTACACGGGCAGTAAGTCACAGAGGGAAATGCAGAAGCCTTCAGTGCCACAGCCCTCGGAGATATATATCATGCTGGGGAAGAGGCAGTCTGGGTTTTGCACAGATACTAGCCTGGAAGATTGCATCATCCTGGCCCATGTGATGTCTGAGTAACAGAGGGAATGTCCCACTCTGACGTAGTCAGCCTGCATGCCTCTTGGATCTTGGAAGAACAGTGGTGAGCTCAGCTCTTATTTTGTGAATTCCAGATTGGGATTTGGGGTTCAGAAAGAGAAGGTTTATTGTTTGGCTTTCCTGGGGTGCTTCTCCTTTCCGCCCTAAGTCAGTCTCCCCTCCCACATCCACCCTGTGTGTGTGTGTGTGTGTGTGTGTGTGTGTGTGTGTGTGTGTGTGTGTAGGGGGGGTTGTATGTCCATTTGTGAATGCATGCAGATGTGTGTGTACATGCAGACCAGAGGTCACAGTCAGGTGTCTCCATTTTTCTTCGTCTAATTTTTTGAGACATGGTCTTTCACTCCACTTAGAGCTCAGCCATTCAGCTAGGCTAGTTGATCACTGAGGGCCAGAGTTCCAGCTGCACCTAGCTCTTTAGAGCTGAGTTTCCAGGAAGATACTGCTGTGCCCTGCTTTTTATGATGGCTCTGCAGATCTGACCTCTCTAGTCCTCATGCTTACAAAGCAAGCACTTTACCCTGTCTTCTCTCCAGGCACTGGTGCTTGAGCTAACGACACAATACCCTCTTTCTGTCATCCCTCCATCCCTTAGGGCCCCTGGTTACTGCTGAGTACACCCATAAACTTCTCTTCACACAGGACCGGGGTCCTTTGAGTAGATCAGAAGGTTCTGTAAAAACCTATGGACCCCTGAACTAAGTTGTAGATACACATCTGTAAGGACAGAGCCAGTAACCCTAAACACACCACTGCCATCTAAAGCAGGTAGGCAGGTGCTTTGGCAGGAATCTCAAGTCTTACTTTAATCTGCCCTTAAAATCTTTACCTACTGTTTAAGTGAACTGCCTGTGACTCATTTTATCTGGTATAAATAGAACTTGCTGTTTTTAGACCAGAATATGGGGCAGGACAGATAATCTCTTGAAGTCAGAGATTAAGTTGAAGCTGTTTTTATCTTTACTGGAGGACCGAGGTCAAAGCTTTTCATGAATTTAGGGTATGGCATTACAGAGAAGCATTGGAGGGGTAGAGGCAAGAACAACTGGGGTTCTGTGCAAGTCAGGGCAATGCGGAGTTTGAAGCAGAAATGCAGCACCAAGTTTTCCCCTGCTCCTGCTCCCAGCCTCAAACATAGTGGCTAGAATGCGAACCAGCCTTCCAGTCTAGTCAAATGCATGGTCAACAGGTCCACATCACCCACAGTAGCTTCACACTTTCTCTGTGTGGATTGTTCCAGGCAAGGACTAGGGAGCTGTCAGCCTTCAGCAAGCCCTGTTTGTCCTGTAGTTCTGACCTGTGCAGCAGAGCCAGCACCATTCCATCCCTTCCTGTTGGTGTAAGGCACACTCAGACATGTATTCTCTGAACGTCATATGTGAACCTTAACTGTTCTGACCAAATGCAGTGGAGAAGAGTATCCACAGGACTTTATCTTCCAAGCACCAGTGGTGATTTAGCCATTGAAAATATGGAGTTCTGTGTCCAAGGGAGTCAGACACCACATGCTCCCTAAGAGACCAAAAAGGACTGAAATCCCCCTCAATGAGTTGTAAGTGTCTCTGGACTATAAGATCATCTTATATGCAGCATATAAGATGTGTTCCATGCAGGCTGCTTTCTTGCTGTGCCCAGCTCCTGGTTTTATCTCATCTCCAAAGCCTGCAAGAGTCCAGTCCTTCCCATTTCATAAACCCTGGGAATGTTCCCAGCACAGGGGCAGAAAGCATGGACCCCTCCCTACCTGTTCTGCTTAATTTTCATTGTTAAGTTGGCACAGCCTAGAGTCATCTGAGGAGAAAACCTCGGCTGAAGGATTGCCCAGAGCAGACTGGCCTATGAACATGTCTGTGGGAGTTGTCTTGGTTGTTTATTGATACAGAAGGGTCCACTCAGAATGGGCTGTACCATTCCTGGACAAGTGGTCCTGGGATACATAAGAAAACTGTCTGTGCATGAACCTGTGAGGGAGCCAGCAAGCAGCATCCCTCAATTGTTTCTGCTTCAACGTCCTGCTGGACTTTCGACCCAGTTTCATACTGATGAGCTGTGGTCTGGATGTCTGAGCCAATTAAACCCCTTCCTCCTCTAAGCTACTCTTAGTCAAGTGTTTTTATCACGACAGAAAAGAAACAGATATCCCAGTTGTAGGTGGCATCAGATACTGACAGTGGCCGCCCTGCATGGTCATCAGTTCTACACAGGGTTCCATGTCCTCCCGAGCCCCAACGACTCTTCTCTCTTGTGATTTATTCTGTTATTGTGGCCTTTGCCTGGCCTAAGGGTCAGACATGTCTACATGTCTAAATACGTGCTTGAATCCCAGCTGCCCTCTATCAGATGTTCCAATTTTAGCCCTGAGTTTTCTGGGTCAACTGGCTAACAGACTCCACGTAGTGGCGGATCACGACTGCTTTGTTTTTTAAGAGCCATGTGTTTGTTTCCTGTGACCAATATAAGAAAGCAGAAACATACTAGATTACCTTAAAGCACCAGAAATGTAAGGCAAGGTGGGAACCAGTATCAGCAGGATAACTTTAGAAGACTAGTCCTTCCCAGCCTCCTCTTTCAGAGGCTCTGGTGGCAGCCACACTCCAAACTGCCTGCCTTCACATGACTATCCCTCTGAGTGTCTGTTGTAATGAGGTTTCTTGGTCCCTGGAAGCCAGAGGTCCAGACCCACAGACCTGCCGCACCAGACCTCTTAGCTGCCCACAGTTGCTCAGGCCCCCAGAAATAGTTCAGACACTTATGCTAACTTCATGCTGTTTGGTCTATGGCTCAGGCACATTGCTAGCTTGCTCTTACATCTTAACTCAACCCATTCTCATTAATCTGTCTGCCACATGGCCCGTGGCTCACCTGTGCTCCTTACATGTTGCTCCTTTGGGCTTCGGACTTGGTTTCCTTGACTCCACCCTGCTTCTCCTACCTATGCTCTGATTTCTCCTCCTACTTTTTCTATGGTGCCTGTCATGGGCCAAAACAGCTCCTTTATTTAAAGATTGCTATTCACAGCATACAGAAAGACATTCCCACATCAAGTGTCTGAGCCTTCAAGTCTATTTTGATGATTATTCCAGCCACCAGGACCTTCATCTACCCAGAAGGACCCATCTTAACATAGGCATCTCTGCAAAAACTCTTAATGGAGTGAGGGTGTCTTCACACCAGTTCAGGTGACATGGTACGGCTCATGAGCCAATTCACCTGGCTTGATGAAGGAACTGGGAAGTCTTTCTGTGCATGTTGAAGCATCTAGTGTAGGCTGAAGATTTTCTGTCCTGCCCAGGCCTGTGGTTCAGACAAATCTCTCCCATCAGCTGCTCAGAAGCTAATATTAATTACAAACTGGTCTACAACTCAGGTTGCTCTTACATCTTAAATTAATCTATTTCTATTTATATATTTTCACATGGCAGGTGGATTACTGGTATTTTCACATCTTGCTTTTCCTTGGGTTTCCTGCCTGGCTGTAAGCTATTTTACATAAGCTAGACAGCTTCTTTATTGACCAAAGGTAGTAACATACGTTCATATAATACAGAAAGACATTTCACATCACTTCACCTTTTCATCTAATCAAAAAGGAAAGTTTTAATTTTAAAATAGTCAAACTACACATAACAAAACAGTTATCAAACAAGATGTATAGTTACAGTATCAAGTCTATTTGTGCTTGACAAAATTAAAGAAAATATTCTATCATTTATTTTATCTTTGTGAGTATGAAGTTTTATATCTAATTTACCTTTTATCACATCTAAGGAAAACTATAATTATAACTATCTATTCTTCAACTCCATCAAAGACCCCAGAAAGATTTATTATTATCTCAGTAGACAGGAAGTACATTGCAAGCAACTTCCAAATTCTAGAAATGGCAGGGACATTTGGCTGCCTGGACAGTCACGGAAAGTCCTCTGTAACATCAGGACATCCATCCTCAGCCTACAGGCCTAGAGTCTCTGGCAGATTTCTACTAAAGCTGGAAATTTGAAGAACTCACTTTGGCAAGGTTTGTCAGTCGCTTCTCCTTGTGTCCTGAAGAATGTCTGGTAGTTTTCTCTGTGAAACGAGAACCTGAAGGACCATCTCAATTTGTTTTGGCAAAGCTCAGTGGTCCTTTTCGTATGGATCCTGCATGTCCACTTTATACAGCAGACTGTCAAGCAGTTGAGGCAAGAGTAGTTTCTTGCCTAGTGCTTAACTTTTTCCACAAAGAAAGCAAACTCCATGGGAGTTTCTTGGTGTTCATCACCTTCTCTGAAGTAGATTGGAGCTGCCAGAACACACTCATTGTCATAAAAAGTCTAAGCTTAAAAAAATTTAAATGCTGTATTCTGTAAGTCTTTGAAGTGTTTGAAAATTACCTATATAATTGAAATATACCTTTGTATATCTAAAAAACATAGCTAATATAACTTTAAGTTTGATTATCATAGATGACTATTAATCTGTATTTCTTAATGAAACATTACAATTTCAAATAAATTGCATAAATGTAATATCTTAAATAAGAATAGAAATGTACATACAGTATATCAAAATTAACCTTAAATTTGTATCAATAAACCAAAATCCATACCGATGGAAAGTATTTTAAGATTAACATTTGTCTTTTGGATCAAAGTAGATTCAATAATCTATCTTTTTTAAAATGACTTCTATGTCCATCCATCATCCCCCCTGATATTCCAGCCATTGCCTCCCCCAAAGCACCAGAAGGTGGTATTGAAAGATGAACTGTGTAGCTACTTTCTATTTATTGGGTTTGTGTTTTCCAAGGGAGAGGGAGTAGTGTGAGCTCTCTGCTAACTGAAATCAGTGTATGTCAGAGAGAGAGAGAGAGAGAGAGAGAGAGAGAGAGAGAGAGAGAGAGAGAGAGAGAGAGAGAGAGAGAGAGAGAGAGAGAGAGAATAAAGAAAAAGGAAAGGAAAGGAGACATGGTAGCTTCTAGGTATGGTAGCGGAGAAAACTGATTATAGACCAAAGGGAGAGCATAAGTAGAGATAGGGGCATCTGGGAGAGTCCAGAGCAGACATGACCAGGATAACCTGAGCCATGTGGAAGCCATGAGAAGGGTGTGGAAGAAAAAGAAACCAGGGGAACCTGGTACAGCAGCCAAGAGGGCAGAGGTACAAAACAGGAAGAAGCCTCTGAGGGAAGGTCAAAGGCAACAGCTCCTGAGATAAGAGTTCAGGGTAGAGGGTGAGGTATGCCAGCCATACCCTGTAACAGGAATGTTGGGAGAACCCGGAAGCCAAGTCTGCTTCTACAAAGTAGAATTCCAGGCACTTCCTGAATGAAATAAAAAGAAACTCTGAGAAGTGCCAGGTGCTGGTACTTGGCATTTCTTCCCGTATAGGAGTCCCCGTTTACAGGAGTCCTTCATCACCCTCATGTCTAGCAGGTGTCCAATGTCATCCCAACTCAGTCACAATGATAGCAGTAGCCATACTAGATAATCCTTTTTTACTAGTGCTGGCTATATCTCATTGTAGTTTTGGTTCGGTGAGTTGCCCGTGTGGCTTTTGACATTACTGAGCTCAGAGTTTCTGGTGAGGGTGTGTGTGCCTTTTGTGTGTAGGTATGCACATGAATGTGTGTGTGATGCACATTTACATGTAGACATATACATTTGGGCATGTGTTTGCATATGAGTCCATGCATCTCTCTGTCTCTCTCTCTGTCTCTCTCTCTTGTGTGTGTGTGTGTGTGTGGTCAACAGCCTGACTGATGTGCATATATGTCTGCAAATAGATGGATGTGAACATGTATATGCATGGGCATGCATGTTTGTATGTGTTGAGTCAACAACCTGACTGAAACAGAGGAGAGGTGATAACTAGGTTAAGGGGAGATCACCACATGTCACTGTATTCACCTGAGCAGTGAAGATCACCTACAGAGCATCAGTTCTATTGTACTGCTCTATTGTAAAAACAAAGCATTGCCATGAGTTCCCTTGGGTGGAAATTTAAGGCCGAGTCTCAGGAGAAGAAGTGGTCAGAAATGGTTTAAGTTCAGGATTGAAGACTTCTAGGGAAAAAAAAGACAGGGAGAGGATTCCATTATTCATGCCACTGAATAGAGAGCTATGTCCAAGGATTCCTGTGCCCATGAGTCTATAGACTAAAGCGCCTATCTGTTCCACAGTAAATGGCACTTGGAGACCGAGGAAAGCAGGCCAGGGCCTTCCAGGAGGATTGCTGAGTCTTGCCAAGGCTGCTTAGGGAATTGTGGGTTCTCACAGCACACATCAGTGCTGCACGTGATGCCTCATCTGTCTGAAACTACAGCTTCCTTGGGAACTTAAGCAGGCATTTACTAATGGCAGCCTTCCATTTGGGTTCCCTATACTGTTATTGGGTAAAACTATCAATAGCACACCCCACTTTTCTCTTTTCTCTCCAGATTCACTGAGCCCATTAGACTGGGCAGGTACCACTGGCGGTGACACCAGCCCCTGGCTCCTCTGCTGTTTTGTACTAATGGTGACAAAAGAAGAGGAGGGGAAGATGGATCCTCCTTGATGACTCACAAGAGGAGACAGGTAGGGGGGAGAAGTTGAGTATCATCCAGTGTTCACGGCTCAGTAAGTGATGAAGAGGGTGAGCAGGACTGGCAGGAGCCATTCCCCTTGGCTTGTACCGTGGCAAACTACATCTCTGCTTTGATGTGGGATGTCTTTCCACTACACATATACTCTATTGCCATTGGTTAATAAAGAAACTGTTTGGCCTGCGGCAAGGCAGCACAGAGATGGGCAAATAAAATTCAAGCAAAGATTAAAAAAATAAAATAAGACAAAGTCAATGAAACACAGGTAAAGCTATATATAGAGCCACGTGGCAATACATAAATTAATAAAAATGAGCTAGGTTATAAGAACTAATTAATAATGAGCCTGAGCCATAGGCCCAACAGTTTATGATCAATATAAGCCTCTGAGTATTTATTATATAAATAGCTGTGAGACCGCAGATGAGGGGGCTGTATCCAAACCAAAAGGCCCAGATAAGAAAACAAAAAAACAAAAACTTTAGACTCCACTGCTTTTTCTGCCCGTTGTACTTAGTCCTATTTATCCATCTTCCGAGGTCAGGCCAGCTCAGTTCCTGACCCTGTTGGTCTGCCTTGCATCCATTACCTGACCAGCACTGTAGTATGGACAGATGAAGCGATGAGGAGGCCGTGCTGGGAAGGGGCTTTAAGTGAAGAGTTAGAGTTTAAGGAGCAAATGGAGAGTCAGCCAAGAGCTGCCATATACAGTGATTAACTAGGTAGAATTGGGGTACTCGGGCTAAGTGAATGTGAGGTACAGGGACCAGTAGGTGCAGGGTGTTAGACAGAGGCAGAACCTCTATGAACTACAGGAGCAAGAGGCTGCGATACAGACTAGCCAGTGGTCAGGATGAGATTGACCCAAGAGGACCAGTGGACTCAAACATAATGCTGAGTTTCTGGTGCTGAGCTCAATTTAGAGAATTGTGATCCACATCTTCTAACTGCCTTCTGGGGCTGAAGCCAGTGGCTTGTCCAGAGTCTGTTCATCTCCCAACTGCCAACTGTCAGCCCCAAAAGGTCCCTGAGCAATGACACACTAATCTTACAGACCTGAAGATCCTTCCCACCCAAGGCACGGTGATGGTTTCTCTTTTCTCACTTGCAGGGTTCGGCTGGTCTCTGGCTCACTGATCCCATGGTTTCACATTTGCCTTGTGTCTGAAATCTTTGGGGCGTACCTTAACACAGGAAGACATGTCCTAGGCTTCAGAATACCCATGGATTTTGTTGTTCTATGGACAAAAAGAAAGAGAGAAAAGGAAAAGAAGGGCATTGGTTGGTTCTGTTTGGTTTCCTGTAGAATAGGCTTTATAGATCGCATGGAGAGATCATGTGGTTCAACCTCCTGTGGTTGAAATGATTCATGTGCGAGTGTGCATGTATGTGCATGTGCATGTGCGTGCATGCGTGTGTGTGCGTGCGTGCGAGTGTGTGTGTGTGTGTGTGTGTGTGTGTGTGTGTGTGTGTGTGTGTGTGTGTGTGATGGTTATATACAGACATCTTTGTAGAAGCCAGAGGTTGATGTCTGGTGTCTTCAACTGTTCTTTGACTTATGTTTTGAACAAGGTCTCTCCATTTGGCTAGACTTGTGGGTTAATGCTCTTGTACACTGTAGAGATTTTTTACCTGTATTGGTTTAACAAAACACTGATTAGCCAATAGGCAGGCAGGAAGTATAGGTGGGGTAACCAGACAAGGAGAATTCTGGGAAGAAGAAAAGCAGAGAGCAGACACCAGCCAGATATAGAGAAAGTAAGATGAGAGGACTGTGTTAAGATAAGGAATCAAGCCATAACATAAATAGAATTATGGGCTAATTTAAGCCTAAGCAATAGTTAGTAATATGCTTGAACAACTGGCCCAGCTGTTACTATAACACTAAGCATCTGAGTCAATTATTTTATAAGAAGCTGTGGGACCTTGGGCAAAAGATATTTGTCTGAACCTGAAGCCCAAGTGGGTCAGAAAAGCTTTCACTATACTCTATAACTAACTTCTATCTCCCTACCCCAGCATGCTGGTGAGCTCCAGGGATCCTCCTGGCTCCTCCTCCTTAGTGGGTGCATGAGCCACTATGCCCAGTGTTTTTTACATGATGCTGCAGCTAAAACTCAGGACTCAGTATCACAAGTGCTTTCCCAACAGAGCTGCCTCCAGTTCTCATGTTGAATTTACTCAGCACTGTAAGACACTGAGGTCTGCCTGTCTACAGTGTTTGCTCAGTAAACAGTTAAAGCAAGATACACTGATAGAAGAAAAATCTGACTCCAGTGAAACCTCCATTCTGTAATAAGAATAGAGACTTAAGCCAGAATTGTCACCTGATTTCCTGAAACACCCTGCCATTACAAGGAGCTCCCACCTGCCAGAGGGACCTCACCAGATGTGGCCATCCAGTACCAAACTTCCCATCTTCCTAACCATGAACCAACTAACCCTCCATCCCTCATCACCTACCATTTATGGTGCTGAGTGAGAAAGCAGAGGAAATGCACCCACCTCTTACAGGGACTTTTATGAAGCACCAGTATCGCTCCAGAAACTGGAAGCAAAGCAAGTTCAATCTCCCCAATCACAGCAATGCCACCTCTTTGGGGTAACTTCTCTAGCTATAAGACACATTGAGACCACGTAGGCAAAGACTTAGGTATGAGGTAACCAAGGAAACAGCAGGTGTGACTTGGCAGTTATGTCTTCCGCAGGTCAGGTGCCCCTTTGCAGTTAGTCATCCTTGAAGCTTCATTTAGGTTCTTTCCACTGTATCAAGAACTAAGACAACAGGATACTTTCCCAACTGTGTCATCTTAATTTATGAACATACCACTTACTTCATATAGGTTCCTTTAAACTTTTCCAAAATCAAAATCCACTATGCAGACCTAATGAGCAAGGCCAAGATGAGCTCTCTTTGGAGTATTTTCTTTGCTTTGATAAATATACTTTTGCTTGACCTAAGTCTCTTGACTAAACTGGTTCCTTCAATAAGACAAGAACCAAGAGACTCTGTAACAAAGTTACCCACACTTGTTGCAGTTTCCTCTGAGTTCCGCATCCAGAACAGCTTTAAGGATGCTGGCTGAGATGATCCAGCCTCACAGACTACTCCAGTCAGGACTTTAACGTAATCCTGAATTTTCTTTAGGTCTCCATAAGATTACCAGGACCCCTAATCAGCAGGAAGTAGTCTAGAGAACTGCATCCACATTCTCAAAAAATAGATTATGGATGTTTGTCTTTGTTTAGAGGGTTGGTTACAAGTCGTTATGAATAATTGTCAGGAAAAAGGGCTAAACAGAGGAGATTAGACTCAGGGTTCTTGCTTTGCAAAGAAAAAGAGACGTTCTGTTTGATGATGCTTTTATACTCTGTAAAGATCTGTCACTCGTATTGGTCTAATAAAATGCTGACTGGCCAATAGCCGGGCAGGAAGTATAGGTGAGACAACAGACTAGGAAAATTCTGGAAAGAGGAAAGATAGAGTTGCAGTTGCCAGCCAAATGCAGAGAAAGATGAGAATGCTACACTGAGAAAAGGTACCACGCCACATGGCTGAACATAGATACGAGTTATGGCTTCATTTAAGTGTAAGAGCTACTTAGTAATATGCTTGAGCTACTGGCCCAGCATTTACAAATAATATTAAGCCTCTGAGTCAAATATTTGGGAAGCAGCTGCTGAGCACTTGAAAGTTTCTGGTAGGGCAGAAACTTCTGACTATATACAAGTCAATACCAGTATATGATGAGAATGGCCATGAGAATCCTTAGCGTGCTCCTAAAAAGATGTGTGTACCAGCAGCCACTCCAACAATGTGATTGCACTGCTACACTCGGGGTAGGTCTTCTTTCCATGATGACATTGAGTACAGTCAATTTGACAGTGAAGATGACCCCTCACACCATCTTTTACATTTTCTGTGCTGTGCCTTCTTTGGGACATCTTCCTGGAGAGACTGCATCCCAGTATACCTCGCTTTTCAGCTGCTGCAGACTGCTGCAAAGATTTGACTTCTGCTTCTGAGAAGATAGATGAGATAGACACTCTCCAATTCTTCCCACTAAATACCACTGGTGTCTGGCTAGCAAGCCAGTGGCCCTCCCATGAGCTGTGCTATGAAGACATCTGTCACCTACCCTGGCCCTCAATCCTGTATCAACAAAGAACAGGGAGACAGCTGGGGTGTAACTCCCCAGGTGCAAGAGACACCTGTGCTGAACTGCCTCAAAGTACTAGAATCTCCTCAGGAATGCCATCCTGGGGAGAGAAAGCCTTGAGTCTGGAGGCTGCCAAAGGAGACACTAATGATACTGACGACTAGCTGGACCACACCTTGACAGATTGCTTAGCTGTGCACACCTCTTAGTTTTTATTTAAACTGAAATTTTATATCAGGTCCATGAAGATGAATTTGGGGTTCACTGGCCCTCCTTGTTTCTGGTCACACTGAATAAAATGTCTTTCTCTGATTTTCATTGTTATTTATCCCTTTAGTGGGCACAGTGCCTAAACCAGCTTGTTTTGGCTGCCAGTGCCTGGGCTCTGACTCTAACAGCTCCAATAAGAAGAAGATGGAAAATTGGCCCTTCTCCTAGGTCTAAGCTGGGGGTACATCTCTGCTCCCACGCCGCTGTTGAGGCTCCAACTGTGCAGCCACAGTCTGGGCTCCTGACCCTCCAAACTGAGATGTTTAAACCCATCTCTTGGGTCCTAAACTACTCAAGGAAATGTCTTAATTGACTACTTAATTCTCAATATGAATGAATCATAAATGAAGAAATCATAAGAATGTGGCATGAAGTTCCTAAAGCACTGACATTAAACCATGGTATAAAATGATGAACACTAGCCTTTCCTTCATAGTCACAAGGCACCCCACTGCATCTTAGGCTTCTTCTTGATATATATAATATTTTTAAATTAAACTAAGTTGATAAAAAAAATCAAAAAACATTGGTGACACCTCTTCACTAATTGTTAATCAACCCCAGTTTCGTTTGTCAGCAGGGGTTGTGTGTGGGTCCCCAGGACACTGTATGCTCTGACAGGTCACCCCAGCACGGTTCTGTGAAGCTTTGGGAAACCATTGTGCAACACCAATGAAAGCCATCCCTCCTGGCAGCGGCAGAGAGAGGCAGGGCTCCGTGGGAAGTCAGTTTGCTCCCTTAATTGTGTCCCCAGATGCTGTGGCTGTAAATTACCTTTTCCATGAGTTCTTCTATTTCATTGTTTGCTTTCATTTCGGCCACTTCCTCTGTGTTGTGGGGCACAAATGGAAACACACCAGTTGCTCCGCTGTCCTTTGTGTCCACCGCCACCTGGGGATCCATACCTAAGAGCCTTGTGCACAATTCACTTCTGTTTTCAATCACCAGGAACAGGATAGGGCTTAGTCACCTCCAGGCCAGTTGCAAACTGGGTTTTCACAGAATTTCATTTTTTTTTTTATTGTACAAATTACATAACATAAACGCTACCTTCTTAGCTGTGCCCAGGGTCCAGCCATGGAGCCTGCTCGTAGCACTATATATACATCATCAAACCCTCCCTCCGAGCTCCTTCATCTTACAGAATAAAAACTCAGTATTCAAGCTCCCCAGACTCAGTGACAGGAACCAGAGTGTTTGGGACTGCGTGTCCAGGTGAGCCCCGAGAAGCAAACAGGCTGAAGAGGGAGATGGCAATGCCTGATGAATGTTCCCTAAGGGACAGCAAAAAGACATTATCCCTGGGGGGGGGGGGGGGGGGGTAGTTATTCCACCTGCTTCCTTTGCATGGATTCGGGTGACTCAGATTTCCTGGAGAGGCGGGGACAAACTCCTTGGAGAATGATTGGCTGACCTAACTGGATTAACTAATGTTTGGGGTCTCCACCCAGGTCAGTGGTAAAATTTAGATTCCATTATTTTGACCATGAGGAAATATATCTGCCTTAATGGGCCTCAGCGATTCTCAAGGATCTCTACCTTTAAATATGCAAGTTTAAGGAGGGGTAAAATTTGTTTAGCTTTTTAGTATTTGGAGGGGGGGGTGGAGGGGTTGGAGGAGGTGTGGGGGCAGGGAGGATGGCTTCCAAGGCTATTGTAACGTCCAGACTCCAAAGACACACTCAGGAGGATCACTGATCTCTTTGTCCGTCTTTCCAAGCGTGACTACACTAAATACATCTTTTTTTTTTTTTTTTCCCCATAAATTTGGCTAATGTAATTGGCTTATGGAGGCTGAGTGGCTGAAGCTGTCATGTTGGGGCACAGACTGTAACTCTGTTAAGTCTAGCAATCTCCGCCTTCCCTTCTTTTTCACGACTTAATGATATTCAATGTACAGACGCTTCTTTAAATCCTTTCATCTTGGACTCTGGCTGCAGTCTGCTGACCATACTAGGCAACGGGAGCCCCTCCCCCTCCCCTTCCCTTCCCCTCCCCTCCCCCTCCCCTCCCCCTCCCCCATTTTGTTTGCAGTTGCAATGTCCTGCTGCATTCAAGGCCCCTCGGGCTGTCACGGTGGGTTCTAAACCCAAACCCAGGACCTCTTCTCTTTCACAGGAATGTGGGGTGACCCCACTTCAGTGTCATGTGGTCCTACCAGCAGACAAGAGAGATGAGAGCTGAGGTAGAGTAGGCACGGTAGAGGAGGGCTCTATAGAATAACATCTGGAAGAAGGTGGAAGCCTTCCTAGGACAAACACCTGCTCAGCAGAGTATGCAGTACAAATGAGAACTGAGGGCACAGCTCTCTCTTTTGAGGAAAGGTCTGGCACCGTCCCAAGCTCCCTTTCAGTAACATCTTTCCTTTTAGTGTCCACAAATTTCTGTACAATTCATTGTTAAAAACTGTAAGATCCATGTGTGTTTGTGTGTGCGTGTTTGTTTTGTGTACTAGTCCCATGCATGAGCATGTACATGGATGTGTCTATGCATAAGGAATATGTGTCTATATGTCCTTGTTCCTATATGTTCACACATGTGCGCATATGACTGTATATTTCTTGAAGTGACTACGTGTTTGTTGGCATGTGTACCTGCCCAGTCTGTCTCTGCGTGCATCTCTGCATGGGAGTATGCGTATGTGAATGCACCTGTGTGTGCATTTCTGATCCATGTTCTTTACTGGTACCACACCAAGCATTGCTCTCCCACCATCAGCCACAGATTCAATAACCTAGTTGGAAAAAGGAATCTTGTCGACTTTGTCTCCACAGTCTCTCACACCTCTTAGTCCTGTGGCTCTTGCCTCCATCTAGCTCCTGACTCTTCATTTTCATCATCTTTTATTACTGACGACATTCATTTACTATTCCTGCAAACTGCCTGGAATGAAGCCTCAGCAGGAAGCTCCCCCTCCCATGTGTATCTGCAGCTGCTCTCACAAGTGAGCAGTGATTCTCAACCTGTCAGTCACGACCCCTTTGGGGGTTACATATCAGGTATTTACATTATGATTCACAGAAGCAAAATTACAGTTATGAAGCAGCAACAAAATAATTTCATTGTTGGGGGTCTCCACAACATGAGAAACTGTACCAAAGGGTTGCTGCATTAGGAGAGTTGAGAACCACTGCTGTAGAGATTGGGTGCTGGAAACCTTATGCGAGCAGCTATCTGGGAAACCTGCCTCCCACTGGCCTGTCTGGCCCATGTCCGCCCTCACCCCCACCCCAACCCTGCTGTTACAGTTTTAGACAGTGTGGTGGAGTTAGGTGAGGGTTTCCACACTGACCCTTGTCTAATGTTCAGTGGAGAACACTGGTCAAGGGGACATAGGGAAGATGAGAGGTCATCTACACTAACCACATCCCCAGGCATGAAAGCCTAAGTCCCATAGTGTGGACTTATGGCCCCAGAGTTAGAACAACACACTTGGTAGGTGAAAGGAAACTATGCCTTGCTGTGTATTTCAAGTGTACCTTGGGGTCAGGGAGCTCTTCCCAGATGTAACCACTTGTGTGCTGTGCTGCGTGTGGGCTGCTATCAAGCTGACCCTCTGGCAGCCAGAGGCCATGTGGTTGAATTGGAAGGGAACTGATAGGTATTTCTAAGAAAAGTAAAGAGTCTCTAACGCTCTTTTTTTTGTGTTCCCAGTTCTCAAGGGCAGCTCATGGAAACCTTGATCGTGGTAACTTAGGAAAAGCTTATCAAATGTCACTCCCTGGAAGTTCCCTTCAAATGCACACACAGGTTTTTCTCGGATGAGAAAAGTGCCAGAACTGACCTTCGGCTACCCAAGGGCATGAGGAAAAGGACTAGGTCAATTATGGTACAATATTAACCCTCTTTATGCTCAAGGACAGCTTCCAACACAAGCCGTCCACTGTCCACTGTAAAAAGCGCTGGTTTTCAGTAGTTATGTCACTGCCTGGCTCATTCCAACCTGCTGCTTCATTACTTACTGAACCGTTGCAGATGTGTGTGGGTGTGGGAGAGGTAAAGGGGGACTTGAGACAGGGTCTGATGCAGCCCAGGATCATCTTGATCTCAGGATATTGGGGGTGACCTTGAACTACTTGATCCTTCTACCCCCACCTCCTGAGTGCTGGGATGATAAGCATGCATCTCCTCCCCTGGCTTTCTGTTGTATATTTTAAAGGCATGTTGAAAGGTTTGGGGTTTAGAGTCCAGAGAGAATGTTGAGATAGTTCACATTTTGAGTAAGAGATACATTAAAAGATATATTAATTCCATGGGTGGTCAAACAAGACAGTAGCATGGCAAGGGCTCAGAGGACAGGTGGAGTCTAAGTGGCAAAGGTAAGGGTAACTTCTTACATATTTTAGAAGAAGGGAAGGTTCTGCGACAGGTGACTAAGTCCACAGTGCATACTTACAGTCAGGCTGTCTCCACTTCCTGTTAGCCTGGGGCCTGCGTGCAGAATCAGCTCTGAGGGTGGGGAGAATAAGAATCTGGAGAAACAAGTTGACGGAAAAGCTTTGCACATAGCCCTGACTGACATCTAGGGTGAGGGAGCAGAGTCAGATCTAAATATCTGGAGGCTGTGTGACCTTGGCAAAGCCACTTTCCTTCTCAGAGGAGGATCACCAGCAAATAAGCGCAACATTCTCACCCACATCCTGAGTGACCCAGGGGGATGAGGATGGGGAACAAGCCATGGCTGTTGGCGCTGAGTATGATGCTGTCCATCAGCATATGCAATCGCCTTGCTGCAAACAATCATCTAACTCCAGTCTAGTCCTCAATGGCCAATCTCATAAAAGTATCTGCCTTGTTAGAGCTAAATAAAACCCAAACCAAGTCTGGACTGGGCAGTGAGGGGGACACTTTCCTCCCAGAGCATATGATGGAGTGACATCAGTCAATCCCTTCATTTTACAGGAGGGGGAACTTCAGGAGTCACACTTGACTTTCCAAAGCAGAATAGCAGTCTCCCATCTGACTGTGTCCCTGGAGCTGTGTGAGTCGGAGCCTGAACCCTGCTGTCTACAACAAGGCAGGCTCAGCCACCCAACCTGACATGCCATAAAAGAAAGCAGTAATAGTGAAGGACAAAGAAGGGAAGATGTGTTCAATACGATCATGTCAGGAAGAACAAAGAAGTCTGGTTTCCGAAGTCTACCTTTGGGGTCTTGACAGGTTCAAATAGAAGGCAAGAGCCATGCAGAGCTAAGAAGCCTAAGTCAAGGTGTGGTCCTGCTCATCACTGACCCTCCATTATCTCCGCTCCGGTCCCTTCTGCATCTGACAAGAGGTCAGAACCGTGTGACCTTTCTTCTTGGGAGGCAAGTTCCTCCTCTTCAGCCTTTCTCTTCCTCAAGCATGGGATTCTAGTTCGATTATTGGGGTTCCTTCATTTCAGTAATCTGATAGGCCGGGCTTTTTTTTTCTTAGAGTACCCCCTCTGATGTAAATAACAGTTACACTTGGACACTGTTCAGAATGCATTCTGATGTCACCAACACAGGAGTCTGAACAGTATCTTTCAACTTAAAATGCACTTCCCAAGTGAGTCATATTACAGATGGCTTGCTTTATGAGGGTTTAATATGTTGTTTTGAGGAGATCCAGACCTGGGGTCCATTTGGGTAGCTGTTGAATAAGTTTCTTTGCAAATGCCTGTTTGCATGCACACAGTTGACAGAGGACGGTGACTGATCTGGGTTGGAGTTGTTTTTTGGTTTCTCAGATTTGGAGGCCTCTGGGAAACTAGACCTCATGGAATACGCAGGGCTAGGGGCCCCTGTTGTAGATGACTCATCTGGAAATGTGCTAGTCTTTCCTGTTGCCATACCAAAAGATCCAAAGTTTGGTGCTTTCTAGGCAAAAAAGGCTTACAGTTGATGCAGTGAGGGCTTTCTGGCTCCATCTCAACATGACATGCAGGATGATAGGAGGGGATCATCACATCACCAGCCAGAAAGCAAGAGGTATTCAAGAGTCAGCTTCCTCTTTACAGTGAGGTGTTCTCATGACAGCCAATGAGAGGCTTGAGACAACTGCACACAATTCCTTCTGAGGGGAGAATCGCCATGTTGTTATCCACTAGGGTTAGTAAGTTGTGATATCTTTAATCACAGCTGCCCCTCTTAAAACCACTCTCTGACCCTCATGGGTGGCTGTGTTTTTTGATATTTTAGGATGATTTTATTAAATATAAAATGTATCATCATAGTCCCATGGTTTCAATACCTTCACACTTAGGGATAAAGTATCTGCCACAGGAATCTTGGTGTAATCATTCAAACCACATCAATGCTGTGGTAATGGCTGAGTAACATGGCAATCTGGAAGGATCCAGACTCTGTTCACCGGGTATTCTTTAATCAGCCCTGTCTGCTCCACCGCAAGGCTCTGTAGCCAGTGTTTAGTCAGTGAAAAGCTGACACTGGAATTTTTAAAAAGGTAAAAGAAAACAGACAGAACAAATCATGGAGAGCTGTTGTGAGTTATTTGATTACCCTCTGTAAAGATATGTCACTGTGACTGTTTAAATAAAAAGTTAAATGATTAATAGCTAGGCAGAAGGACTTCTGGACAGAGAGAGCTCTGGGAAGAAGAAAGGCAGAGTTGCCAGCCTGACCTGGAGAAAATAAGCCATGCAGGAGGATAAAGTCCTGAATCATATGGCACGTAGATAAATAGAAATGGGTTGGTTTAAGTTATACAAACTAGTCAGAAACAAGCCTAAGCTATAGGCAGAGCTTAAAAGTAAGTCTCTTTGTCATGATTTTGGGGCTGGTGGTCCAAAAAAGCCTACTATAGAGAGCTGTGCCCCAGGAACCTCAATGGGACATTGCAGCAGTGGCAGGAGAAATGGACCTGGCATGGAACCTTTGTGCCAATAGCTAGGGCTGCCTGCAAAACACAGGGTCCAAGGAGTCCTGTTGTCATGTAGACTTGAACCGCTGAAGCTGGTGGGAAGATTGAGGCCTGGCTGCCCGGTAATCCAGGCTTCTCATTCACCTACAGGGAGAACTAGGCCTGTAGGCCTACTAGGCTTACAACCGTGTAGGACTAGTTGAAATAGTTCCTTAGAACTCCTCCAGGCCACCTCATCATCAGCATGACGCTATAGTCCCACAGAGAAATGACCTACAGACTGAAGTTTAGAATCTGGATCTGAATGAGCAAACACAGCTCTACTGAGTGCTGGAGAAGAGAGACTTGTAACGTGGAATGGGGCAGGCCAGCTGGGGGATGAGGTGGCCAATAGGCCACCATCTGGGAAGGAAGCCAGATCCTGGCAGGCAGGAGGCCCAGCATGGTTCTGGTGCCCTTGGCTCAAGGCAGCAAGGCCCTGGAGGAGAGCCAGGGTGTCTTTCTCCTCTGCAACTCTGGATGGAGCCTCTGGTGTCTTTGTCGGGGGACGTAGTGAGAAGTGAATGAGTACTCTTTATACAAACTATTTTTAAAAATCAGAAAACGGGTTTTACTTTTCTGACAAAACACTCATCAACAGTAACAGAACTATGCTTTCTATCCTTCAGAGGGGGAGATTCCTGCAATGCTGGGGTTTTAGGTGTGTACCACCACACCGAATTTATAAGGCGCCAGAGATCAAACTTGGAGCTTCATGAATGCTGAGCAAGCTATCAGCCAAGCTGCATCCCTATCCTTTTAAAAGATGCTTATTTGTGTTATGTCTGTGTTAGAGCCTGGATATAATACACTCTGCAGGTGCCCTTGGGGGCCAGAAGAGGACATGCCCTGGAGCTGGAGTTCCATGGAGTGATACAAAGTTGACAGCCACCTACATGGATGTTGGGAATCAAACTCAGGTCTTCCACAAAACTAGTACATGCCTATAACAGCTGAGCCACCTCTCCAGTCTCACCTCCCCCCCTAAGGTTATTTTTAAGCCAGTAATGTTGACTGGCTCTCCCTGAGAAGATGGAAGGAGACCGGAGGGAGAAAGCTGTTTTCTCAGGGACCAAGAGGTACCTTTCTGCACAGTGAGCTCACTTGAAGCACAGTGTTCCCAGAAAATGTTCTTAGCTGATTATGTAGAACCTTATCCCCATTGTCCAGTACAAGGAGGGCAAGTAAGGACAGAGCTGGCTTTAGGAGCCAGTAAGTCCTTGTGAAGGGTGGCAGTCTGTATCAGGGTAAGGCAGACTGTATGAGGCAACATGGCCTCCACAACCCCAAACATACACACAATGTAAAAGCTACAAACACCAGCAGGAGTGGCCCAGGGGAGATGCTTATCTTCTCTGTAAACAGACACCCACAGCGACAGGCACCTTCCATGTTCAGCACTAGCAGGGTCACCCAGCAGGTGGCTGACTGGCATGTGGATACAGCCTTCAAACCCCCCAACAAACCAGGACTGTCCAGTGGCCAGCATGGAACACCCACTGCTGGGAAGCTGTCACCGCCTGGGAGAGAAAGATGTACCTTGGACTTCTTCACACAGAGAGAATCACTGGGTATCACTGCTTGTGGTAGTTCTCATGATTAAAATGACAATGTGGCTGCTAATCATAATAAACATAAAATTAAAAACAAAGCCTGCAGCACAACAGCCACAGCCTTGTGCAACGGTGAGCTGCTGACAGGCAGAATTGTTTACTCTCAGACTCTATAGTCTGGGTGCTTTGCACAAATATTTACTGAATGCCATGGGTACATAGATAAAGACAATTTCCTATCCTCGAGGAGCGCACCATCTAATGTGTGGATGGACTCGTAAACAGACAGTTTCAACACACTGCCAGGCACGGAACAAAACACAGGTGAGGACACAGGGAGGGACCATCTGGGTCTATCTATAGGAGGGCACATATGGTCCTGCGGGAAAGAAAGGAGGCCCCAGGAGCCCTTACGCTGGAGCTAGAATATTCCAAGTAGTGGAATAGCACCAAGAGAGACTTGTAGAAGCAGGGAGCCAGCACGTTGATCTCACTGTAAGGTTGGCCGGGAGAGTGAGAAACCAATCAGAAAGGAATCAGTGGTCATCAAGAACCTTAAGCGTGGGATGCTGATGCTTAAGGTCTCTGGTCTAGAACAGGGACATAATTGTAGAAGCAGCGTGAGAGCCAATGCCAAGAAGGAGGTATCGAGGAAGGAGGACGAGCTTTGATCCAGGACCCTCACTGCCCTCGTAGAAGGCCTGATCAGTAGAAAGAGGACACAACCAAATATTATCGACATAGATTCTATATTAAAAGAATAACTTCAATTTTTGAGATTTTATTCTTAAAATTTGTAATTATATGTACTCTGATTCCAAGAAATCTTTAATTGTATGTTATCTATGGGTTGATACACACACACACACACACACACACACACACACACACACAGTGCCTTTGGAGGCCAGAAGAGGGAATCAGATCCCTTTGTTACAGGGGGTGGTGAGCAGCCTGACAAGGGTGCTGGGAACCAAGAGCAGCAGGTTCTCTGACTCCACTGAGTCATTGCTGCAGGCCCCAAAAGAGCAATTACTAATTTTCCTTTGCACATGATGTCTGTCTTCCCAGATTTGCTTTTTTTTTTCCCCTTCACTATGTCCATCTACATTCAGACCAGCCACTTTGCTTGTGCTCAGTATCCACATGTGCCCAGCTGTGGCTACAAAGGCTGACTCAGGTCTCCTGTCTCCATGGTCTGTTGTTCCGCCCGTGACTGGACTGAATTCCATTCTTATTGATAGTTCTAAGCTCAAGTTGAGAGGCTAGAGAGATGGTTCAGTGAGTAAAGGTGCTTGCCACATGAGCATAAAAAAATCTCTAGAGCCCATGTAATCAGAATGCAGTAGCCTGGATATGGACTCCCAGTGCTCCTACAGTTAGCTAAGTCAGAGACGAGAAACCCTGAAAGCTCACAGGTTAGATACCCTGCTGTCAGCAACAGCGAAACAAGAGATCCCATATGAAATAAGATGAGCAGGCAACATCTGAGGTCATCTTCTGACCTCCATGTGCATGTTGTGGTACATGTCTAGGTGCGCACTCACACACACACACACACACACACACACACACACACCACAGACAAAAAGGAAATGCAGCAGTTTCCACTGCCAACATGCATCTGTTCATCCAAGGCAGAACTCCAAGCCATCAGATGCTGTTGTTGGAAAAAGCCACCCTGGAGTAAACATGTGCCCCATAATTCTCTTTGATTTCCAAAGCTAAAGGGAAGAGGGTGCATGGGACAAGCTGCACTTTGATAAACACAGCCTCTTGCAACACAATTCTCAACATTCTTGATGAGCTCCTCCCAACAACAACAATTAGAGTTGGCCTGCTAGTCCAGCACTCCTCATGATAGCTTGTTTTGACTGACAAGACAAGGTGGTTACCTAACTCACATGGGGCCATCTGGGGAGCTGAGTTTATGCAACTTGTCTCCCAGAAAGAAAATAGCAGACCAGACCGCAGGGTGGATTGGTATGAGAAGCAGGTCTACCTACCATCTTGAAGCTGAAGAGCCTAGCCCATAAGACCCCAGGAGAACACTAACCTTCCTTTCTGAAAGCACAAAGCAATCACAATTGTGTAACAAGCAATTGTTTACAGCTTCTGAGTTTGGCCATGGTAACCTTTCATGGGGTGGAAAGTTCCAGTACTTCCAGTTCAGGGCATGGATGCCTGGGCTCCTGCAAGGGACTATAGTGTTCTGAGTGCCCTGAGTCTGCCTCTCAGCCTTTCTGTGCGTGTTGTACCTGGCTGATGGGAAGCTGTTATGGAATAACCCTCTTGTTCACTGTGATTATGTATTACTCTCATTGGTTAACAAAGAGGTAACTGGCCAAGATGGCTGACAGAATTTTAGGGGCAGAGAGAATGCTGGCAAGAAGGACAGAGTCTGGCGACCAGAAGGAAACACCAAGAGATGCAAATCGAGCAGGATGAGAAGTCATAGATGAGGTAAATGAGCCTCAGGGCAGCACATAAATTAATAAAAATGGGTTAATTTAAGTTATAAGAGTTAACTTTAAGAAAAGCCTAAGCTATTGGCCAAGTATTTATAATTAATAAAAAGTCTTTGTGTGGTTATTTGCTAGCAGCTGCCAGAACACAGAGAAACTCTACCTACAGGAAGCCTCATAACAAGTACCATCATATCTTTGGCTCCTTTCAGGGTCCACAGCAGCATGATGGGGCTTGCAAGGTCCTTAGCACTGCAGTGTGGCCTTAGAATATTATCTGAAAGAGATACTCACTATCTTCCAGTCACCCTGTGGCAAGCAGGGAGAGCTAAGAGGATGTTTTAGATGACCTCATACAATGAGTATGACCATTATCTTCTCATGTACGAATGCAGGGAGTTGGTGTAGCCTGCTGTGACAACATACGAAGCCAGTAGTTACCAAGGCACAACTTCAAGATAGTCAACTACACAACCTCCTTTATTTGGCTTCGTGCTTCCTCATGCACTGTATAGTTACACGAAAGACATACTATGGTAAAGAGAGTTGCCCCCACATACCTGAGGGAAGACTCTCTGATTATGATGTCACCTCTATTTTCCTGTTATAAAGCATCTCATGGCAGTGACTAAGTATTACTTGAACTATGATTTCTCTCTCAAGTGGATGCTCACCTCCAGCTATTGAGAAAGATTTCAAGTATCAGGGAACAAAGAGTCTTCTCATTGAGCCATAGCCCTGATCACACTGAAGGCTGCAGTGTGGGAGCAGGGCTGACCTGAGGGAGAAAGGATAGAGTGGCTGCAGGAAGCTGGGAAGGTGCCAGTAGGCCAAGCAATCACCTAGGCAACCACCCATGGAGACAGAGCGCTGATAGCTGGAAGATGTGCCTGAGTTCTGCTCTAGAGTTCACTTCATGTTTTACAGGTGGGCCTCCTGCACAATGTCCTGTATAACATGCATCCTGTGTGGAAACTTCCCTCCATCCAGCCCTTCTCCATCACTCTTAGGATGGTCATAATCCCAGCATGTACCTATATGTACACACTTGCCAATGTTTTCATACACACACACCCTTCTGACTCTTTTTCATAGAGACTGCAGGTCAGAGTTCAAAGAGGACACAAGAGTCATCCTAGATGGTTAAAATAAAAAGTCATTAGTGAAGAGGCTCCTTCCTAGGCTGAGAGGGTCAAGCTGTTTATTCACAGGGTTGTAGAAAGCTGTTGCTATGAGAGGGAGAGGGAGAGGAAATATAGGAAGTCAGCGAGGCAGAGAGACAGGGGGACAGGGAGGCAGGGGGTAGGAAGGCAGGGAAGGGGGTCTTATTAATTTACAAGGAGAAATGGCAGGCACTATGGGTGGAGAAAAGCCATATATTTGATTCCTAAAACTATTGATGACAAATTCCTAGGAATTGATTTTCTTAACCTATTTTTTTAAGGTTTTTGTTTTGTTTTGTTTTGTTTTGTTTGTGTGTGTGTGTGTGTGTGTGTGTGTGTGTGTGTGTGTGTGTGTGTCTGTGCACACACCTTTGTGGAGTGTCAGATGTGTGTGCATCAGTGCAGGCTCATATCAGGAGTGTTTCCTTAGCATTCTTTTTATGAGGGGCTCTCTCACTTGCCAAGGATGCTACTTTGGTTGAGCAATGAGCCCCCGGGATCCATGTGTGTCCTTTTCCGCAACACTGGACTTACCACAGTGCATCCCATCATACAGGTCTTTCTGTTTGCTATGTTTCATTCCTCACAAAACAAAGCATCAGTCCTGGGGCTTGAATTCAGGTCCTCAGCCCTTCAAAGCAAGCCTTCTTCCAGTCCGTGTTAAGCTCAGCCCACTCATGTGTCAATCAAGAGAATAGATGTTACTGGGTCAGTTGTTATCAATTCAACAGAGAAAAAAGTTACCCGTGCAGAAATGGAGCCCAGATCTCAGTTGTATCAGAACTTGAAGCTCAACATTGGCTGCTGACTTGGGTATTCTGCATAGAGTGACAGGGACTTGCCTGTACCAGTTTCATCTAGAGAAAACGCTTCATTGTGTGCTTAGAAAAGAAAGAGTAGATATCCTGACTTGCAGCTCTCCACATGGCAAATTCTTGTCTCTCTGAGAGCCACTTCGGAATTTCTGACAGTTTATATTCCATGTAGAAATGGGGAACAAATGTGTGATGCCTAGAAAGAGAACAGTCAAGGGCTAGCTAGCCTCAGAGAGGAGTAAAATGTGGTTCCGGGTGGGAAATGGTGTTGTCATATCACATTATGGACTAAATGGTTCTGCTCTCCCAAGTGAACTAAAAACAGGATTGTGCACTTAGGGAGCCAGTGTGTGCCACTTTCCTGACCTGACCTTTTGTCTTGGCAATGGGCAAAGTTGGCTTTGCAATCTTGATGGATTGCACACTTCTGGGGTTGAGTTGGAAGCTCTTGATCCCTTTTCGACCCTCAGGCCAAGAGCACACACAGAGGCTGTGTGGGATATTCTGTCACTAATGAGAATTTAAGTGGGAAGACAAGGAGGAGGGAGGCCATGAGATTCAAGCAGGAAGCTAAGCTTCCCCAAGAGCAAGACAGCCACAAGATGATGTTGTGAGAGATGGGGTCCAAATCTAAGTCCTACCGAGAGAGCCTATGGGCATCTTTCTCTCCTTTGCTTGTCTTAACCTCTTCCTGGAACCTCTGCCTCTACTGGGCCAACTACCTAGGGTACCACAGGAAGCATTTTCTTCCCAGATACTACAGATTTCCCCACTGGAAGGGGAGAAGGTGATGAAAGAGTCTAGGCATCATCTACTCAAGGCAGAATCTTCTAGATTCATTAAGTGGTGTGGTTAAGAGGGGAGTCATTGAAAATCAGGTTTCTAGATAGGACCTTTATTATTTTTCTCCTGGTCCTCCAACACCCATAACATGTGTAGACTCATTGCACAACTCCCCATGAGGACACCTTGTTCCAAAGACATCGTGGCTGCACACAGGAGCTCAGGAGATTGACAATTGACGTGATCCAAAGGTTGTCACATGACTCCAAACACTGACACAAAACAGCAATGTAATCTGTCCAGTTCATAAAAACCCAGGGGCATTGAAATACATGAAACTTGGACCCACCATTCAGTGTTTGTCAAGGCTCTACCAAGTGAGACCACAGCAGCCTGCCTGGGCACAGCACGTGCCCCTCAGGTCACATGCAGGATTCTCACTGTCTCCAGAGAAGCACATGGGAAAAAAGTACAAGAGAAGAAATAGTCATGAATATGAGGAACCAGGCAGAGCACACAAAATCAAGCCAGTCAAAGTTCTGAAGTGGTTGGGCTCCAAGCCTTACCACTATTGAAGAAGGGATTGATAATTGATTGCTGCTAAGAAAGAGACAGTCACTTTCCTCTGGGGACATGGCTGTTGGTAGCTTTCTCATGCCTCAGTGGGTGGCCATACACCATGGGCAAATGGGCAGCAGTAATTGGACTTGAAGAGCTATTAACAACAAAAATAAACAGTATAAGAGGACACGAAGTTGGCAGGGATTTGGTGGGGCTCTAAAGGGAAGTTAGAGGGAGGTAATGGGTAGATTATATCAGTATACATTGTGTAAGTGTATGGAACTATCAGATTATAAAATTGAAGAGGAATGTGGCTTTAACAAGACAATATATATTCTGCCAAAAATGTAAAGGACGAAAGGGGTTAATATTTCAGAAAAGCAGTAAGGCATCACTAAACACTGAACTGGGACCTTTGTAACCATTGCTATTATCATAGGTACCAAGTAAGAAAACAGTACATTTTCATGGGGTGCATTAGTATGCATTGGCTCTGGACCAAATGACATAAACAGCAGACATCTAGTTCTCAGTTTTTGAGCCTGGGATGTCCAGGATCAAGATGCCCAGGAAGGACTGCATGACATCTTCACTCTGAGTATATGTGGAGGAAGGGGAAGGCCAGCTCCTATAGGAGCATAGCGTTTGTTATCCCAAGGACCTGCGCTGTGACCTCATGTAGCTGTGGCGACCCCATAAAAGATGTGTTTCTAAACACAGCTGCATTTGGAGTGAGACTTTGACATAGGAGCTTTGCAGGCACTGGGAAATGCAACGCGCAACACAGAGAAATGAGAAACAAGATCCTCACTCTGTAATAAATTAAAAAAACTAGTGAAGGCCAACCCATTGTTAATATGTCATTCTGCAGCCAGGGACACCAGCGAAGAAAAAAGGACACAAATGGCTGACATATTGTTTGGGCACAAGACAGTGTTTTTTTTTAAAGCCCCTGGCTCTCTGTTTTTTACAGGCTGGGACCCCCGAAGAGTTACACTCTTCCCCCAACCCACCCCCCACCCATTGGTTAAGGATTCAAGGCCTTATCTGATAGATATACTAGGGCTTGATATTGTCTCTTCTATTACCATGGACTTGGTCACATAGGAGATGGCCTACAGCTTTCCAGGTCCCTGAGTTCTGAGACAAGCTAGACACCAGACACCTGCCGAAGGAGCAAAGGGGAGCCTTGCACCTCCTGCTTATCTCTGACTCTTTGGTAAGTTCCAGGTGCACCTCTTACTGAAATGAGCCATGATGATTTATATCTCACAGAGGTTGTGACCAGGAGCGTTACTCTCGGATTACCCAGTGATCTTTGGCCATGTGGTAATACTTTACAATTTATTTCTAGGAGCCAAGGCTGACAAGGCAGGCATCATTAAAGAACATTTATTCTATATTATAAAATCGTAGGCTGGAGTGGGATTCTGTGAAGACTATCAGTTCAGTCTGATGAAGTTGGTAACTGTATTGCTTAGGTGGTGTTCTTCCCCGGGAACTCCCTAGGAAAGCAGGACAGAAACCTAAACATATCCTCAAGTCCTGTGCCTGCCTGCTTGAAAATATCTCCATATTGCCTCTTGGTTCCTTCCATCAAGGTTCCCAAGGGTATGGTGTGTGTGTGTGTGTGTGTGTGTGTGTGTGTGTGTGTGTGTGTGTGTGTGTGTGTGTGTGTGTGTGTGTGTGTGTGTGTGTGTGTTGTGTGTGTGTGTGTGTGTGTGTGTGTGTGTGTGTGTGTGTGTGTGTGTGTGTGTGTGTGTGTGTGTGTGTAGATCAGAGGCCAATACTGGGTGTCTTCTTCAATCACCTTTTACCTCATTGAGATGGGATTTCTCAGTGAACCTGAAGCTTCATGATTCACTGAGACTGAATGGCCAGGAGGCCCCAGTAATCCTTCTCACCTGGCTGCTGGGAATCAAACTCATATGCTAATGCTTACAACACACACTTTTCCAACTCAACCATCTCTCCAGCACCAAGGTCTTAATTTTCTAAAAGTAAATGCCTAGACAGATATGGTATGTCCCCAACTGGTTTAATCATCTAGTTAATACTAACACTGCTAGGATTATGACAGCAAACCTTACCCACATGCCACTGTATGCTAAGTGTGGGAATGAGAGCCATCATCCCATAATTGTCCCAGAGGACCTTTGGATACAGGTAGAGTTTCTGACAATACAAAAACCTGCTAGAATATGTATGGCCCATGATTTTCTTGCAACAGAAATTCCTGAGAAGAATAACAGTCTAGGTATTTAGAGTCTCTTGAAGTAGTAGCATGGGTGAAAACTAAGAAGGACCTGCTACTTGACAGCATGTATAGGTTCATACTCGGTAGCTTTCTTATGTAGCCTAGAGCCCATTGCCTAGGGAATGGTGCTGCCCACAGTAGGCTGGCCCTTCTACATCAATTTACAATCAAGACAGAGCAACACAGGTCAATCTAGGTAATTCCTCAATTGAGGCTATCCTCTTTTTTAGGTTGTAACAATTACAACTAAACAGGACAGTACACACACACACACACACACACACACACACACACACACACACAAACTATATAAATGAGTTGTAATAGCCACAGTTAGTAACATATTGCTTATCATGTTTAGTAAACACTTTATCAATCTTTGAAAATGTCTAAAGTGCCCTCTTGTTGATTTTTATAGGTACTCAGCCAATTAGCATGAATATTCCTAATAGATGAAGCTGCTAGCAAATCTAGGCTAAACCTAAAATAGAGTCTCTTGTAAGTATTCTGGGCAAATAGACCAGTGACCTGTGAGGACTCAGGTTTCAGAGGGGTCCAGCCAGCTGACACATCCCTTTCACAGCTCAGCTGAATTTCCCCTTCTTCCCCAGAAAGCCCCACTATGTTCACAGTCTTATGAAATATCTTCTCATTCTGATTTCAGACTCAGCAAGAGACACCCAGAGTAAAGAATGCCCTCAGCCATGGGAAGCACTTTGATCATGTTTACATAACACTGGGTTCTCTAAACATGAGGCATGTCTGTTGGTGTGTCAGGAGCTACTGCCGCATCTGAACAGTTGATACAAGGACACACAGCCTTATGCCAGGGGTCCCCTGAGGTCAAACAGCAGCATTTCCCAAGGCTGTGTGTGAGACATAGGATGCTCTCTGCAGAGTCCTAGCAAAGAAACATTTATACTATTAGCCAGTGCAACTGAACACACTTGACTTCATAGCCTCACGGCTTATTTTTCTGAAACTCATGTTACAACTCCTGTATTAGAGGCACACACTGTGAGATTTGCTGTGTTACACTCTTACAAAATCCTCCAGCTTTGGGCTCTTGGAAGCCAAAATGCAAATCCAAACCTCCATTCCAGTTCCCACTGACTGAGCAGAAAACTCCGGATCTGAATTCTCCTCTTCTTGCTCCTTTTAATATATTTTGGGGGTCTCTCTCTCTCTCTCTCTCTCTCTCTCTCTCTCTCTCTCTCTCTCTGTGCGTGTGTGTGTGTGTGTGTGTGTGTGTGTGTGTGTGTGTGTGTGTGTGTGTATACATATGTTTATGTATGTGGGTGCACATGTGGGGGTTCACATGCATAAATGTGCATACGCAGGTAGAGACCAGAGGTCAATCTCAGATATTTTTCCTTGGGGACTATCTGTGGGAAATGAGACCCACATTCCCACAAATTAAAGAGAATAATGAAAATGGAAAAGTTTTTAATATAACATTCTTCAGAAAAGGGTGCCAGCATAGAAAAGGCAAAACCTACCCCCAGCCTCATTTTAAATTTTAAAGGGAAGTACTGAGCAGTTGAAGGGTGACCGTACCTTTCGAAGTTGAAAGGTGCTCACACAATTTGTGTTTGCATGTACAACAACCAGGCTTACATTAGAAAGTGCCTACAGCAGCAGCTGCTCTCTCCCACCAGGAGACAGGTGCCTGGGATGACATTGAGCATCGTCTCCTGCCCAGTGCCACCAGGGATCAGGAACAGCAGCTGTTGTCCATTCTTGCTCCGTGCTGATACAACCCAGAGGCATTTCTGGAGAGTTCTGTGAGTGAGTCACTGACTTCTCAGCATCCTGGTGATGGTGACTCTGCTCATATCCCTAACAGAAATTCTACCATCAATCAATTTAACCCTGTTCCCAGCACCCACAACCGGCAACTCATAACTGCCTGTAACCCCAGCTCCAGGGCATCCAACGCCCTCCTCTGGCCTCCATGGATACTCACACTTATATGGCAGACACGTAGATACAAATTACAGTTTAAAGATAAAGCTTATTTTAAGCATGACCTTGCTGGCAAGTCAGCTGTTAGTGATTTTCTAACCTTGATTTGGGTGAGGAGGTAGTTGAGTGGAATTTGGAGGGTAGCTGGACTAGGAGGTATTAGAAGGGGTACCTAGTCTTGAGTCTCTTCTACTGGGAACCCAGTGTTGTGAAATAAATAATCATGGTCTTTGGATATCATTATTAATTATGTGTTTGTATGGCCCAGAATTACCCCCAAGTCATTACCAACGTAGGCTTTTTCAAGTCTGTTTAACTCTGCCATTGGTCATCAGTTCTGCTTTTGTGGTAAGTGAAAGTCAGGGACTCCAGGCTTGTGCCCACTGCCTCTCCTCCTGCTGTGGACTGGGTTTCTTGATCAAAACATGGTGCACAGTTAGCTCTTGGAAGTCACAAAATCAGGCAAGGTCTTATAGTCAGAAATTTAACCTTAAGTAGTATATAACCAAAATCAAATAAGAAAAGCCTTTCCTTCTTGGCAATGGATCCAATGCTTTGACCTGACATTAAGCGGCGATTTGATCTACCTGAGAGATGGTGCTATGTTCTAGCATCTGGTTGGTGTTTCACACATGCAGGAAGCTAGGTCATCTTTAGAGGTCATTTCCATTAGGTTCATGTACAAGCTCTGTCTGCTTTTTTATTGTGACTTTCCCCAATCTCTACAGCATGTCCTTTCCTACACAGGCGTGGCTGGCATCGTCTGTGTGGAGGGGTGTGGGAAACATATTCTAAGCCACTCAGGCATCATTCTGCACCTGCTGCAGAGCTCTATTCTACTTTGGACTTCACTCACAGATGTCAGTCTTTTGTACCATTCATGATATGGATTAGAAAATGATGGGGCTGGCATATTTTATTTCTTTGGGCTAAGGCTAATAAAATGCCTCTTTTAGGAGTTGTCACGTTATACTCCATAACACTGGGAGCTGGGCTTACTCATCCTTTGGATTATGCTTGTCTTGCAAGTTCCTAGGCATCCTCTGCACAGCTTGTTCACAGTGGCTGTTGAGCCCGGTGTTACCAGCACAGCAGATCAGAGTGAGCATATGTACAGAGTATCAATAAGCCGGGTCCCTTTGAACTCTATTATGAGAGAACTGGGAAAAGTGTATTAGTTAACTTGCTCACTGTTGAAATAAAGTATCTCACAAGCAACTGAGAAGAAGGAAGGGTAGTTTGGGCTCGTAGCTCCAAAGGAGTCACCGCAGCAGGAGTATTGTGACTAGTCACATTGTGAGCACAGTCAAGAACTAGATGACGAACACCTGAGCTTATACTGATTTAACACACACACACACACACACACACACACACACACACACACACACACAATCTTCAGGCTAGGATTCCCAGCACATCTATAGGATGGTGCCAAGTACATTCAATAGGAGGGGTCTTTCTGCCTTAGTTAACCTCTCTTAACCGCCGTCACAGGCACTCCCAGATGCGTGTCTCTAAGGTAGTTCCAAGCCCAAGCAAGTTACCAGTGAAGATAACCATAGGAGAAAAGTGACAGCTCTGGAGCATCACTAGTTATTTCTGAACTTTCTTCATAGGAAGGAAACGAGAGAATTTGTCCGTACAGAGGCTAAATACTGTGGCGTATGCTTGATGTTGCTTCATCTGCTCAGAGCTGACACGTCTAACCTAGTGTCTTTGTTAGTGTTCAGACCTGCCTCCTGGGGACCTGACCAACATGCAGGCAATACCTTGGCCTGCTCAGGGTCCTGGCGTCATGCACTCATTGCTAAGTGGTCTCTCTGCGTATGTGCAATGTTCCTTCATAAGGGGATGTTGCTGGCCATCTCTCTCTTCCTCTCCCCCTCTTTATTTTTCTTCCTCTCTTCCCCTCTTCCTCTGCTCCAATAAAACTCTCCATATGAATACTGCCTGCGTGGTATTTCTCTTTCCTTGGCTCCCATGCACCATGCCTGCTTGCTGAGTGCGCCCATCTTAAAAATCCAACAGGCTTCAGTTGTGGTAGTCTTCTGGTGGACTGTGGACTCTCCCTCCATCATGTCAAGACCTCTCTAGGGAATTAACTGCTTCCATGAGAGTAGCCACAGCTGTGTATCTCTGAGTGTAACACTAAGTGCCATTCTCCCCAGGATTGTCACAGACACTTGGTGTCCTATTCAAAATAGGGATGACTCATTGCAGCCGTGCCTGCTTGGCCTTTATATCTCAAACTGCCTTAGTTGGGGCTTATGTTGCTGTGATTAAACCCCATGACCAAAAGGGTTTATTCCATTTTATATAGCTTGTAGCCTCTCATTCAGAGATATCAAGGCATTCACTCAAGGCAGGAAATGAACCAAAGGTCATAGAAGAATGCTGTTTGCTGGCTTTCTTGCCATGGCTTTCCCAGTCTGCTTTCTTATAGCACCCAGGACCACCAGCCTAGGAATGGCACCACCCACAGTGAGCCAAGCCTTCCCACATCAGTCACCAATAAAAAGCAATGCACCTCAAACTTGCCCACAGGTCAGTCTGGTAGGGTCATATTTCCTCAGCTGAAGTTTCCTCTTCCCAGATGACTCTAGTTTGTGCCAAGTTGACAAAAAGCTAACAAGCACAGGAGCCAATGATCTAATTGAGGATTCTTCCCACCATCCACCTCAGATACACCTTCAGGGAAGGGATTGTGTAATGCCCACAGATGGAGCTGGAGCTGCAGCTACAATGTGTGGGGCCCACCCTAAGACTGACCATGGCCATGATTCCATGTTCTGACCCCAGGTGCTCAGCTCTAATTGGAAAAGCATGAAGATGTCTCTGACTGGAGCTTTGGCATCTAGTCAAGACTAGTGTTCAGAATTCTTTGAACTTCCCCTCAGTGGCACCAAAACGATCACTTAATAAGCCAAGACAGGAGATTGTGTGTGAAGGTTTTAGTAGTGGGTCTTGTTGGCACTGCAGGTCAGCTGGTCTCTGCTGCAACTTTTCAGCTCCATAATGATCCTGGACAATAGGGAGGGACTCTGGCCTGGCTTTTTCCAAAACAAAACAGCTCATGAGATGGATCTGGACAGCCAGTTTTAGTTGCCAGCCCGGGAATGGAGAGGATGAATGCCCGTTCTTGAGGAGTTACTGCCTTCTTTCCATCCATGGGTGAATGGCCCAGACTCAGTCTGAGGAAAGAGTTGACTTGGAATGGGTGGGGGTCCTCATTCACGTTCTTACGATCCTTGGTTTCTTGCTAACATCTAGCTTGCACCAGGACCCTGATGGGGGAGGGGGTGAAGTCTTCACGGCTCTCAGCAGGGACAGCACTGGGTCTCCTTCCCTTTTCATTAGTTCTGATAATTTTTCATTCTGAGCTTTTGCAGTTAAGAACCATCACCTGCTCAGTGGGTCTTGTCATTCCCAAGGCCACAGGGAGCTCAGCTCAATGGCAGCTTCACCTCTGAGCCCCCACATCTTTTAGCACTTCTGACTGCTCCTGGAGAAGCTATTGCATCCAGGCTCCTCAACAGAACACGGTGGATAGATGATTTTCACAGCCTCCCCTAGCTCATCCATCTCTCTAAGGCTCCTGGTGTCTTCCACTAGCTACGGTGGCTCTGCATTGTCACTTGGATGTGAACAGTCTGGAACCTTCTTCCAGGTTTCCAAGAGATGTTTTAGAGGGTCAGAGCCATATGCCAGGGACAGGATATTACAGAATGGATGGAGGGGCAGTTCTGCCCTAGCGCCATTAGGTTCTAGAAAGCACAGTCTTATATTTATTTATAATTTTTTTCTCTCATATAATACATCCAAACCACAGCCTCTCCTGCCCCTTTCTCCCATTTTTCTCCACTTCCCTTCCCCTCCCAGATCCACTGCTCCTCTATTTCCCCTCAGAAAAGAACAATGATATCAACCAAACATGGCATAACAAGATACAATAAGACTAGTTAGAAACCTGGCTGGATAAAGCAATCCAGTAGGAGGAAAAGGGTCCCACACATAGGCAAAGGGCCAGTGACACCCAAACTCCCACTGTTAGAAGTCCAAGAAGAACCCAGAACCAAACAATCACACCATGTGTGCAGAGCACCTAGTGCAGACCTTTGATGGCTTCATGGTTGCTGAGTCAGACACCGTGAGCCTTTACGAGCCCTGCAGAGTTGATTCTGTGAGTCAAGTTCTCCTGGTGTTCTTGCCTCCCACCCTTGGGTCCTATAATCCTCGCTCCCCCTATTCTCTGGGGTTACCCCAGCTGTGCCTCGTGCTTGGCTGTGGGTCTCTGTATCTACTCCCATCAGCTGCTGGAGGAAGCCTCTCTAATATACTCTTACGTTTTTAATGGTTCATAGATGCTAGAATCCTCAAGTATTTCAGTTTCAGGTCTTCCTTGTAATACAAATGACCCATGAGACTCAAATCCTTTGTGACTCCATCCCACTAAGCTGCTAAATGTCCTTCCCTGCTCTGGCATGCATCACTATACTAAAAAGTATTCTCTGTCCCTGATAAAGTCCTTGCTCCCAGAGACAGAACCTAGAATTCCTGGTGAGTTCCTACTGAACCTTGGTGTCTGCCTATCTGCTAGTATCAAGGAGATAGAGCCTTTATGGCCCACTGTGGGAGCAGGTTCTGATACAAAATAGCTAACACTGGATCCCAGGAAGAATTGGCCCAAACACAAGAGGGTGTCTTTTGAATGAGTTTGTGGGGAGAGCTCTGCAGGGGCTCTGAGCAGTAGAAGATGAAGCTGCCATCCCACAAGGTAGCAGCTGGGATGCCTCACTGTCTGTAGGAAGTCATATCAAACCTTTTCCTTCGTCAAGAGAGCTTCGTCTGGGATGGTGCCTGAAGTGACCAGAACCATGCTGAGCAAACACAGCACAGATGTAATGGCAATAAACTGGAAACCCTGTAGTCCTCTGAATCTATTGAAGCTTCTTAATCAACATTGCTGGGGCTGCAAGGCCCGTTTTAAAGCAATCTGAGCAAGTCTTTTCCATCTCTGAGAGGACGCCATTGTGGCTGATACACTACTCGAAAATTGAATTTATGGAACATTCCAGGGACGGATGGAGGAAATGGAAGGAGAATAGACAAGGCTGATTGGATTTTTTTTTCTAAGCACGGGCCTGCTTTATATATATATATGATGTAATGAAATAGGTGAAGTAGGGAGAGCTTTGCAGAAATATATTAGCGTTCATCTCCCTCTGTTTTGTCTGTGCCGACCCCCTCACTACTCCACCAAAGCATTCAATTGCTTCTGCGATGTTTATCTCTGTTGCCTTATTAAAAGGAAGAAAAATTCAGTATTACATCTGATGTCCAGAACATGGCAGCTGAGCTTACAGCAACGCATTCCTCTTAAAAGGCAATAGGCTTTTGGTTCTTATTTTTGAGTTTCCATTAAAAGCCAGGCACAGACCATGGAACATTCATGTTTAGCATTAGCTCAAACCAAAGAAAGACCGCGCTCAAAGTAAGGTCTGTCCTTCAGGTAACCAGAGTGGGGAGGAGAGACAGCGGGAGGTGGGGGTGGGGTGGTGAGTGAGCAGAGAGGCACATACATTCATACAGTCAGCTATTGTTTATAAGGTGACAAGTCAGTCAAGGAACAGACAGTAGACATGTTAAGAAAAAGCTTGGAGCTTTAGAGTCAGTACTGCTGTGTGCCCACACAGAAACACACACTTGATGCAATTTTGATGGGTAGTGACTCTCGATAATATCCTCATCTCCTTGTCTACCAACTGGTGGCCATGAGCCTTTTTCTAATATCCAAAATACAACAATAAAAAAGGGAGAAAATTATAACCATATTGCTATAGTAAATATTTTTATTTCAGTCTATCATTAAGTAAAATATTGCTTTCTGGAACATAATCATTGTGACAGTGATGGAGAGGCCTGTTGCATTACTAAGAAGAGTATAGCGGATACAACTTGGATAGACTGGACACAGGATAAATCATGTTCCAGATGGGAAGAAGAAGGGCTAAGCAAGGTTTTTATGTGTTATTAAAAGCAATATGTAATTAAAAGTCTATGATTATTTCTAGAATTTCTCACCTAATATTTTCAGACCACAATTGACTGCAGGCAAATGAACCCAAAGAAAGAGAAATGATGGACAAAGCACAGTTCTATATTCAAGTCCCTTCCCTTCCTGTGCCCTGAATGAACACAAAACCCAGCTTCCTTGAGAAAACCCAAGGCTCTATTAGGACCTCATAAGCCAGATAATTTAGGGCTGTGTGCAGAGGCAGGAGCTCCTGAGGAGGCTGAAAATATTTGGTAGTTGGGAAATTTATCACAAATCCACTGCCTCATCAAACTACACATTAGATACTGCACCCCTGTCCTTGAGGGTTGCAAGTTAACTAGATCAGCATCAACCTTGTCTTGCCCACCATGCTACCCTCTAGAAGGGCACCTCTCTCAAACCCTGACAATGGAAAATGATTTGTAGTTAGCAGGCTTCCATGTGTTTCGTTATGTATATTGTATGGTTATGAGGGCCAGAAGACGGTCCAGCTCTCATCCTTTTTTTTTTTTTTTCTTGTATTTTTGAGACAAGGTCTCACATCGAACCTGAAACTTGTCAAACAGGCTAGGCTAGGTGAGGAGTAAGCCCCAGAGATCTGTCTGTCCCTGACTTGCCAATACGGAGGTAACAAGTATACACGTTTACCATCATGCCACAAGCTTGCCTTCCTTCCTTCCTTCCTTCCTTCCTTCCTTCCTTCCTTCCTTCCTTCCTTTCTTCCTTCCTTCCTCTCTCCCTCCCTCCCTCCCTCCCTCCTTCCTTCCTTTCTTCATTTTTGTTTTGGTTGGTTGGCTGGTTGGTTTTTGTACATGGGTTCTGGAATAAACTCAGGTTTTACAGACATTTCCAGCTCCTTAGACGGCTTTTAAATGGTGCTTCCTGTGATAGTTGATGTCATGCCTTTCTTTCAATCTCTTTGGCATTTTATAAAAAGTTAAATGCCACAACAGAAAATAAAAGCAACGAATTGCTGCACCTTACTCTGAACTAAGAAGAAGAAGATGCATTGATACTGGATACAGGTCACACAGTACAGGGTAGATGGGTGACAAAGCCAGTACTCGACAAAGGGTCCTTGGCTCACTTGGGGTACCATCCTTACAAACCCATTAGAAGTTAAAATGAGTGGATGTCCAAACATCATACCTATGGAGAGTCATAGCCACTGTGCACTGGAGGGTGCTAGATCGTCACACCCATGATCTTGCACTGTCTGTTGTCACTACAGGACATAATGAATAGGGATGCTACTAAACTTAGAATTCAAAGCACAGTTTCTTCTGGGCAAGCCTCACTTTCATACCAGCATTACGCTGAGAAGTCCTCAGTCAAGCCAACTTTAGTCAGACACCATCTGTGTGGCGGGAACTGAGGGCCTGAGTAACTAGGAATGCACTGAGATTACCTCAGTCATCTGCTATGTTTGAAATGTCTCATAACAAAATGCTGCAGTGAAATTCAGGCAACGTCTTTCAATGTTATATTCTTTCAGATAGCATAGGATACCCGCCATTTTCCGGAAGGGGATGGCCTCTTGTAGAGATGTAGGTCAGGTACCCGTGGGGCATGTGATGCTCACTGTTGCTCCACATTCCTGTTGAGATTCTTGGGTTCCCCTCTGAGGAGATTTATAGCCATCAGACTCAGCTCGGAACCATGTCACTCTCAAGCAGCTGGCCCAGCTCTATTCCATGGCCCCTACATCTCATTGCCCTACTTTTCCAAATGCCACCTGGAATGTGTACAGCCCTTCAGGAAACCTTCCAAATGTGTTTTCCATCTATCTGTCACAGCAAGAGGTAACTTCACATCTTGAGGCAAGGTAGTTGTTGTGCAGTGAATTTGCTTAGGAAAGGAATCATGCTCAGTGCTAACCTGGGTTCTATTGGGTGGGTATAGCATGCCAAGAGAGTTGCTTAAACAATCTGGCATCAACCTTTCTGTGGAAAAATAGTGAAGGCTCAGGGTGGCACATTTTGGAGGGCAGAATACTGAGACTGAAAACAGGGGAGAGGGAGACGTCATTCACCCAGAAGCATCAATGATCCTTGAAGCTACAGGCCTGATGTTGAAGCGGTCCTTAAAGAAACACTAGGGATTGCAAGAAGTCACTGTCGAAAGTCACCGCAGGAAAGAAACAGCCACATGCCTGTAGTATGAGGTTTCTGGCCCAGACTTTCAGGCCTAACCTCAAAGTTTAGGTCCGCAGACCCGCAGACCCGCAGACCCGCAGACCCGCAGACCCGCAGACCCGCAGTCCCACAGTCCTACAGAGATACACAGATGCTTTCATTAGTTTTTGGCTGATCGGCCTCAGGCTCAGGCATATCACTTGCTAACTCTCTACCCTTCATCTAACCCGTGTCTCTCGTTCAGCCATGCAGCTCGGTACCTTTCTCTAAAGCAGCATAGTTGTCTTCCGCTTCCTCTGGCTTCTCTCTGGTGCTCTTCTCTCAGAGATTTTCTTAGTCTGGTAGCCCCGCCTACACTTCCTGCCTGCCTTTGGCCAATCAGCTCTTTTTATTAAACCAGTGGGTGGGACAATTATTTACCATGAAACAACACAATACCCCTACACATGCCTAAAGAAAACAGCTACCAGGTACCAACAGATGACATGTGCTTAAAGTAAAATAGAAGATCCCATGCCTACCCCAGAGTTCCCGATTCTAAACAGCTTGGGGTTAAAGGGAAAATAGTCAATGGGAACAAAAGGATGTCAGGCTCAGAGAGAATATGCAAGATAATACAGATGGAGCCCTGGGGTGACTTGTATTTATTTGACACCCTCTCTGCAACTCACCAAAGGAACCAGTATTTCTTGCGTAATACTTTTAAGCCATAGAATATTAAAATGATACTCCAGAATCTGAAAGAAGAGAATTCAAAGGTGAGATGTGAGGTTAATTTTAGGTGTCACTTTGACTACAGCACAGGGTACCAAGATAGCTAAACAGAGTTTTGAGGTGTGTCTGGCAGGTTTCTGACCTTTCTGGGAGATGTCAACAGTGGACCTGATGGACTGCGGAAAGAGAATGCCCTCTACAGGGTGGGTGCCCACCACACAGTCCTAGGAATCAGGCGGAAAAGGCAGCAAGCGTCCTGCCTGCAAGGGCTTGGATGTGTCTTCTTCCCTTGGGCTGGAACTCACACCGTTCCTTCTCTTAGGTCTAAGACCGTTGGCCCTCGCCTGAACCACATCAGCAGCTCTTTCTGGTCTCCAGCTTGCAGATGGCAGACACTCTGGACATCTTAACCTCTGTAACATGGGGATCTGTTCTTCATCCTTCCTTCCACACGAGAGCTTCTACGTGACCACATGACAGATGGTGCATGCCATCTGCAGGACATGGCTCCTTTGTGTGGAACAAAGTAAGGACACATCCAGAAAACTAGGATTTCTCAAAGGATTATAATTCAAATTCTGCATCACACTGCAGAGAAATGCAGGCACCACCCACAATCACCAACTGCCCACTGGGTAACACTGAAGTCAACAGCAGCAGTGAGAAGATGGGAGATGGACTTTAGGGTCGTGTTAGGCCTCACTTTGGGCCTTGTGATAGATGAGTGACAACCGCCAACCATCCTATCTTAAACGCAGCTGAGTGTGCCCTGGTCACTGCTGGCCCTAACAACAGTGTTTCAAGATACTTCCAAACACATATTCCAGAGGGAATCAAATAGCATTCTAGCTCACGGTGGAGGCCATAGTCCATCATGGCAGGGAAGCTGGGCCATGAGGAGCTGAAGCAGTTGGTCATATCACACCCTCAATTAGAAAACACAAGAGGGGAAGAAATGATTTTGTTCAGCCTCCTTTCTCCATTGATAGGTACAGGATTCCCTGGCCAGAAAATGGACACACCCACAACTAAGATAGGGCTTCCCACAAAAATGACGTAAGATAATACCACACAGGCATGCCCTGAGACTAGTCTTTTAGGTGATGATAGATTCTGTGCACAACCAACACTTATTAGAATGTGTGTGCGTGCGTGTGTGTGTGTGTGTGTGTGTGTGTGTGTGTGTGTGTGTGTGTGTGGTATGCATGTATGTGCATGTAAACAAAACAGAAAGGATGTGAGAAAGGGTGAAAGATGATGTACCTGATGAGGTAAGCCCCTCACTCAAGCACTTAGACTCCCCAAATAGAGGGGAGAAACATACTGCTGTTCAGTCCCAGGAGTGGGGCCCAGCTCTGCTAACATTTGAGAACCAATGTTAATATGTGGGAGAGGAAAGTGTGGTTTGACTAAGACACAGACTCTTCAGTATAATGGGTTTAGAATTTTTTGAGAATTCACACACAAATACTATGCATTTTTGTCATATTCATCCTTTCCATAACTCCTCCAGAGTCCACCACCACCTTCCCAACATATTTTTTATACGTAACTTAGCAATCCCACTTTGCTGCCTACGTGATGTGGGAGCATGTACTGGTACATGGTCAGCTACTGCCGGTTAGTTTACCATATGGAAAACTGACTCTCTTCCCTACATGTCACTATTCATAGGTCCTCAGTTAGAGGTAGAGACTCTTGAGGGCCTCCCCCCTCTCAGCTAGAATGTTGACCTGCCCAGCTGCTGTGAGTTCCTGATGCAGGGGTCCTGTCTTATTTGTTTCTGAGTCCCCAGTGACACATATTCTCTGCATGCTGGTTAATTGTGCATTTCTGCATTAACCACCATCCACTGCAGTGAGATGGATATCCATCTAGCTTCATAAGAGTAGTAGGCTCACCTTGTGGTCGGGAAGTTCCCCAATTATGGGTTCTTGGTCAAATCTTTCAGTGCCAGTAATGCATTTCCTTTTGCAGGCCTGGAGTCCAATTAGGAAGTGGTTGGTTATCATGATAACATTCAGGCCACTATTGTAGCGACGGGCATATCTTGCAATGACTGACCATTATTGTAGGTTCAGGACTTCATGAGACTGTTATTGCCTTATTCCTTCCAGAAGCCTACTTAGCCTTTCCTGGTACTACGAGAGCAAAGCCAGCAGAGAGAAAGTTTCTTGGTCAATACCAATTTGATTTCCCCATGTCCTGCGGCCAAAGTGTGTGGTGTCTTCAGAAACAGGGTCTAGCCATCAATGTGTGGCAGGTTCTTCAGCCACAGAACCGGCTCACCGTTTCTCTCCTGTTTCTAATCAGAAGATCCATTCCTGAGCTTTACACACTGTATAAGAAGGTGAGGTATGATAGAGAATGAAGTAGCCTGTATTGTTTAGGGAATGTCTCTGGGACACTCCTAAAAAGCAACTTTGTGGAAAGTATCCCACACTTGGCACTGGCCTTTTTATCCGGAAACCTGTGGTTTTGGGGATTAGCATCATCCAGAATTTGAATCTTCTGAGTAAAATCAGGAACACATGTGCATATACACCTTCATTTCCTCATCAGGTAATACAAACACTTATTATCACCAAGGACTCCAGGATCCAGCAGTGCTCAGCCTTAACCCTGCTGCTCACTTCCCTAAAAGCACTGGGAGAACCATGGCATGACCAGGTGATACCACAAACACTACAGTGCTTGGTGTGGATGCCGGACTGAGCATACTCTGCGGGATACCCTGTTCTAGTCCTGTGTTAGGACTGTCCTTCCTGCCCTCTGTAATGATTCCCCTAAAGTCTAGCTTAGGTCACAGGCAGACTGGCTTCCAAGCAGCAAGTGCATCTATCTATGACCTACGCTACCTCTTCCTGGAAAAGACTATTTTCTAGCATGCCAACACCAGGGGCCTGGGCAAGCGTCATAGCCCTTTACTCTGAAATCAGAACCAGTCACTACCATACAAAAGCTCTCCCATGTTCTCCCTTAGCTGTATCGGTCTACACAGCTCTGAGTGAGATTCTTTCATTCTGTAATTTTATGGTAGTTGACATGTTTTACCATTTCTTTAATAGCCTCTTCTAGGAATAGCTCATTCCCAGAAGCACTCCCTCAAAGAGCAGTCAAGAGATGAAGATCTCTGCTCAACTCCGAGGCCTGACTTTGAGAAAGTTTCCTAGGGCTGCTGTTCTTATTTATACTTTTTATATTCTAACCCGATATGCCTGCATTTTTTCACACTATTAGTAATAAAGGAAACAATTCACCTCATATTATAAAGCAAGTAAAGCCCAGAAACATAATGCTCTTATCAGAAATGGGAGGGACAGTGAGCCTAGCACCCATGTGAAAACGAGGTGTGGCAGCATGTATTTGGTGCTGTAGCGCTGGGAGGCAGGGATCATGGAATTCCAGGCACTCACTGGTCATTCAGTCTGACCTGAATGACAGACTCCAAGTTCAGTGAGAAACACATTCTCAAAACTCAAGGTAGGAAATGGTAGAGTAAGACATTTGATGTCAACTGTGGCCTCCACATGCACATGCACAGGTGAGCATACACTCCCATCCCCGACTGCATACACATATACACACACATACACATATCTATATAACACACACACAGGAAAATGAGCAAAGACTTGTTTAGGGAAGTGTATGAAGGTACAAAGTTTGGGAAGAAAATTCTGCAGCTCATTGTGAAAATAACTTAGGTGTGTGTCAGAAATATAAGAATTAAATATGCACCCATATGATATTCCATGGTAATAATTATGAAGGCTTCTTTATATCTTCATAAATTCCAAGAAGCAATGATAGCTGACTTAGTTTTTTAGATCTAATCCAATCCAGTGGAGATAATCCCTCACAGAGGCTCTTTCCTCAGATGGATATAGGTTATATCAAGTTGACAATTCTAATTATCAAAAGACCTGGTTTAGCCTCACCTGTATAATATTGATGATGATTGTTAGACACAAAACAAAGGAATTCAGAGAAAACAGGATACTGACCTCTGCAATCAAGGAGTCATGGGCTGCAGAGCCTGTACCATCTGGTCCTTGCCATCCTGAAACATGTAAATCTACCAAGAGAAGCCATGCGTAGAAAGAAGCTCATGAATCCATTATTTCCAGATACCAGATAAATGATGGGCAAGATAATGATGTTCCTTCTGGCATTACTACTTACCTTGGTGAAGTACAAGTCATTCTCATTTCTGCTATCACGTAAGACGGAATGCACAAAACACTCAATCAACATGAATGTCTACCTAGAAAATTTGAGAAACTGAAAAATCTTTTTGAACTGATATAACACATCGTATTCAATGAAATAGGCAAATCCAAGAGAGTAATTGGGATGACCCATCCTGACTGCAACTTGACTGCATTTGGAATCACTCAGGGACACACCTCTGTGTGTGTCTGATCAGATGAGTATTTGTAAAGAGATTTGAGGAGGGTGATCCTGAGAAGGGTGGCCCCACACCATGGAGGCTGAAGTCCTAGAGTGAATAAAAAGAAGAAATGAACTAGAATCGGTACTCATGTCTCTCAGCAGTGTGACCAGCTGCCTCATGCCCCTGCCGCTGTGCCTTCTTCTCCACATCCAAGGGACCGTATGTGCCCTTGAACTGTGAGCTAAATAAGGCCTTCTTTTCTTAAGCTATTGTTGCCATCACAGTAATGCAAAAAGTAACAATAAAAATAAGTTTAATACAAAACATATGCCCAAAGGAATCCCATCCATAGTAGCTTTCTAATAAGTACCCATGAATAGCAGAGATCCATACAAGAGTATTACAAAATACCTGGGCAGCTCCTGACATGCATGTGGCTTTTTGCTCCATAGATCATCAGCCCTGTGGCACCCTGAGATCCCTGTGCAGTTCTGTGCCTTCCTGACTCAGTGGAGTGGATTCTGGCACACAAGAACCTTTGTTGGATTTGTCTGCAATGTCCCTGTACTGGTGGGTTTTGTGTATTAACTTGATATAAGTTAGAGTCACCAGAGGGGAAGGAGCCTTAGTTGAAGAAACGCCTCCTTGAGATCCAGCTGTAAGGCATCTGTCTTCTCAATTAGTGATGAGTGAGGGAGGGCCCAGCCCATGGTGGGTGGGACCACTCCTGACTCCTGGGCTGGTGGCCCTGGGTTCTATAAGAAAGCAGGCTGAATAATCCATGTGAAGCAAGCCGATAAGTAGCATCCCTTCTTACCCTCCATATCAGCTCCTACCTCCAGGAACCTGCCTTGCTTCAGTTCCTGTCCTGACCTCTTTCAGTGATAGACTACAGTGTAGAAGTGCAAACCAAATACACCCTTTTCTCCCCAACTTGCAAAGGCAAGTTGGGATATGGTGCTTCATTGCAGCAATGGAAACCTTAACTAAGATAATCCTCAACTTGAGAATAGTTCTGGCACAAAAGGTACTTCTGTGGTGCCTGCATCCCCTAATTGGAGCATAACTCTATCCAGTTCACTGGGTCCATTGTCTGGGGACGTGAAATTCTCCATGTTACAGGAGAAGAGGTGAATCATGGATGGTGACCACAGACATGAGTCTGGAATGGGCAGGGTGTTTTTATTTGCTTTCTGCCTTGTGGTAGCCACTGTGTCAGGCCCACACAGAGTCTAGAACTGCCCGCAGAGGGACAAATGGTTAGTCTGAGGTATGTACTCATTCTTTCTCATTGTGCATTTCTCTTTTGGACCCCAGGGTTCTGGTTGGCATCCTGTGTCACACTACAAAGTCTCCTACCTTGCTAAGCAGTTTCCTGATGCTGTCTTGGAATTAAATACCCTTGAGAATTCTGGCATGTTCTGGAATACATTAGAAAATCTCAAGGGAAAAATGAGGTGAGACACTGGAGTTGAGGAGTGACTCTCTTCAGCTAAGAGAGGCCGAGAAAAGAGAATCCTCCCAAAATGCTTCCTCCTCCTATGTGATGGCTATTCTTGATTGTCAACTTGACTACATCTGGAGTGTATTACAATCCAGAAATGAGAGGGCCCACCTGTGATTGCTTGGGTAGTTCCACTTCTAGTTTAGATCTTTGAGGTAAAAAGATGTTCACCTTTGGTCTAGATCTTGAGGTGGAGGATACAGGTCTTTGATTCAGATCTTGAGTCAGAAAGGCACACCTTTACTCTGGGCCACACCTTATGCTGGAAGTCTATATAAGGACATGGAAAAAGGAAGCTTTAGCTTTTGGCCTTGCTAGAAAGTCCACTCCTTCGTTGGTATTAAAACCTGCTTCTTCTGAATTCTGGTGTCTTCTGAAGATCAGCTGAAACACACAACCTTGCGGACTGAGAAGCTTCTGGATCCTTGGACTTTGTGTTTATAGCCCTTCACTGTTGGATTAGTTGGACTGTAGCCTGTAGGTAATTCTAATATATTATATTACACACACACACACACACACACACACACACACACACACACACATATATACACATCCATACATGAAGAGATTCTTTCTACAAGCTCTGCTACCCTAGAAAACGTTGGCTAATACACCCTACATGGAGTATCAGGGAGCTGCCCACCTGTTTGGCCCTTCCCACCAAATGCAAACATAGTGGGCATGCTTTTAATCCAAGCACCCAGGAGGAAGAGGTAGGCAGGTCTCTGTGAGCTTGTAGCCCATCTGGTCTACAATGAGTTATAAATCAATTAGGGCTACATAGTGAGACTTTGTCTTTAAAAAAAAAAAAAATGTAAGAAACACTTATACCAATCCTTCCAAGAACACGAGTCTTCGCTACATTTATTCAGTGCTATATCTCTCATGTCTGGAGGGAAGAGCAAGCGTGGGCCACAAATCCCAGCCAGGCGTCATCCTGAGACCGAACAACACAGTTGCTTTAGGTCTTTAAGCTTCTTGAAGGCCCAGAGTCCAGGACTTCCCAAGATCTACTATGGTCCTGTACCCAGTGCCCCAATGGCTTTCCTCTCCCTCTTCATGTAGGTATTTGTACAGCCCAGTGTAGCTCAGATAGAAAGGATCAGACAGGCAGTGGGTAGCCAATGAACACTGAGTGTTACAGCTCCACGGAAAGTATTCAGGCAGTCCGGGAGCCAATGAACACCACAGGCCACAGTAAGCCAGATAGCAGCTTACAGCCCTGCTTCAGGGAATCTTCCGCGCCTCTTCTCGCCAGCAAGAATGACACGTCACACAGGATCCTTCTGCAGCAAAGCTTTAATGCTTCTTGAGGGAGAGCATCAGCTTACAGAAAATGGAGACCCCAAGAGAGGCAATCCCAGCCCTTAAATAGGCCAACGACTTTCGCTTAGGATGTGTCAGCTCCCGATTGGCTGCCGCTCATCACCCCATCTGACGCCACGGGAGAGGCGAAGAGACCAAGTGTGGAAAATTACCAGGGACATGCGCAGTACCTTGTTGACCAGCCTAATCCTGCTGGACTTAGCCGGAAGCCAGCGCCATCTTAGCAATAGTTGGGGCAGCTCTCTACAAGGGAAAGGCTTCCCCAGTGTTAACAGCTCTTCTCTGGCAAGAGAGAGCCTCCCAGGCAGTGGCCATCTGAAGGCTTCCCTTCTCCACTGCTCACTGCTCTCTGCTCAGGGAATGTAACAACTCAGCCCAGCCATGGAAGGTTCCTTGGGCAGTGAGAATGTTACAGCTTTGCTCCCTCAGCTGATCTCCAGCCAGGCTCTGCTGCTGCTGCTGCTCCTGCAAAACGAAAATAGTTGTCACCCAAACTTTATTCAAGAGACAGCAGGGAAAGGGCTATGGGCTCAGGACTTATACAGGGCTTCTTTGGGGGAAGAGCTTTCTAGGGAGACTTTCCAGGTAGGGATTGGTCAGGACTTTCCCCTTTCTTTTTACCCTGATTTGGTTTTTAGTTTCAGGGCCAAAGTGTGGTTCTTTGGTGCTGGTTTCAGAGCCAGGGCACGCTTCTTTTTGGTTCTGGGTTCAGAGATAAATGTATTTCACTGGCTCGGGTCTTAGATCCAGGATGGATTTCTTTCACTCGGTCTGGGTCCGGAGCCAGGGTGGGTTTCTTTGGCCACTTTTTCCTACACTTCACCCTAAGAAACATATGCAAGATGGACACTCCTATTCATCTGAGGCTTAATCTAGATCAGCGATTTCAATTTACTGATGAAGGAAACAGGCCATTGATCCACCCTCTCATGGATAACTTAGATCTACACCCATCCATCAGCTCAGCAGCCCAGGTGTGCACTCTGCTCTCTGGGAGAGTGCTGATAGCTGAGGAAGACCTAGTCAGGGAGGCTCCTTCTTCCTTCCGGTTGAACTCCAAGACCCCTTCATCTGCAGGTCCTGAGGCGGGGCTCTCCAGCAGCACATCCATAGATCCAGAGGTCTGGACTTCCCCACTACCCACTATTCTACCTCCCAAGCCCCCTGGTACACATCTCTGAAAATGTGCACCTCACGGTCAAGAAGGCCGAGTATTTCTGGCTGGACCCCATAAGCTGTTTTATTTCCAGTGCTGAAGTTTGAACCTGGGGCCTCATGCATGCTAGGCAAGGGCTCTGCAACTGACGTCATCCCCAGCCTCCCCACACACCGCAAGCATAAATGCAAAGGGCAGCTCCCAATAGAAAGAGCGGAGGGAGCCTGGAGAGAATGCATTTTCCCAGGCCTTCCCTTCCCTCTGGCCTTTCCAGGCTTCTTGGATAAAAGCAAAGGTTTAATGTCACCTAACCCTAACTCTGTTGCTGTGACATCTGGGCTTTTAGACCCAACCTTTGCCCACATTAGTTAGAATTCCAATTTCCCAATGTATCCTCTTGTTTCTCGAGGTCTCTCTGCTAGTGAAAGAAACATATCCTGGATCTAAGACCTGAGCCAGTGAAATACATTTATCTCTTCTTAGCACCCCGAATCAGCGGGTAGGAGCTTGTGTGTCAGTTCTGCAGTTTAATGATTTACATTTGTATGTCCCCCTGGCCTCCCTGGACCCAGTACCACTTCTGCTTTGAATAGAAAACTCTATACACTTGCATTATTCAAATAACCCCTTGTTATTGGGAAGTCCCAAGAGCACTCAGTGAGTGTGGGTCTCAAAGTCCCGAAGCTGATGGGAAGAACACAGGCTTGGACCAGCCAAAACAGTATGCTTTGCTATTTTAAATCTGTCCCCATCTTGAGGATAGTGATGAGTGGCTCTCAGATGAAGTTCTTGTTTACCAAAAGTTCCTCCCAAAATAGAAACTGCCCACAATATTTTTCTTGGGAAGAATATCTGTTTGGCTATGTCCCCTCTTGGTGTTTTGAGCTACTTACTGCACATGGGCAAGGCAGAGTTCCAGAGCCCCTCTGAACTCTCTGCCTGTAGAACAAGGACCTGGTTCCTAATCCACCTTGAGACTAAGCCCTTAGGTCTCTGGAGCGCTGCAGTCCTGCCCTGCCTGGTCTAAGTGGGTTTGTTTGTTAGTTCTTTTTGTCTTTTTGTTTGTTTTTACTTGAAGCTTGGGCAAGCTGTCTAGCTCCTTCAGTGCTCGAGAAACCAGCAAAAAGAGCATTATGACAGGGTCCTTGGGTGAGGGTAGAATTTCCCACAAGCTAGTCTTTTAGGAGGGTCGGTCTCCCATGGAGAGATGACAAACTGCCAGTCCCGAAGGCAACAGCTGGCCCCACTGTAAATCCAGGTTCAGGGTCCTTTAAAACACACACCTGTTGCAAGGGAGCTGCTGCGGCAAACCTGCAGCTGTGGGTGCCCTTTGCCGTCTGCCCGTGTCAACACACACAGTGGGCCTGGTTAGCGGGATGACTGCAGATCAGATGATGAATGCATTTTATTACAATGTCTGCTGCCCAGCAGAAAAACAGCCCGTATGATTTGATAGAATCGCCGCGAATCATAACAGCAAAACATTCATTTGGCAGAGCTCAAAGACTCTCAGGGAGCTCTTGCCAGGTTTCTATGGTGATGATGTCCATTGTAAGTGCAGAACAAGCACCAATTCACAATGTCCAGCCGAGACTAGAGCCTCCGCTTGCCCTTCTGCTTGCCACAGAGGACAGTGGCTGAGGTGCGAAAAGTTCACCCTGAATTGAAGGCCCCTTGCATTCCCTGTGCCCAGAAAGAAGTGGAGCATACAGAAAGCAAGAGAGATAGTAGGGCATTTCCTTAGACCCAAATAGATAGTATCACTCATTTGTTCAGCTACCACTGACTCACAATCACTGTTTTATCCCTGCTGTCTTGGGGGAGCATACCACAGCTCATGGGTGGAGATCACGAGACAACCTCTGCTGATCCTACTAAACCACACAGGGCTCTTCTCTTGTTTGGGATACTCTCTGACTGTGCACTGCTGCATACTGCAGGGCTAGCTGGCCCTTGGCTTCTGGCGATCGTAGTGGGTTAGCCTCCCATCATCTAATGCTGGCCTTACAGAGGTGTGTGCTACCATGTCTGGCCCCACCAAGACATCTTCTAGTCTTGCTAGCATTTTTGTTAGATTAATTTCCAAATGGAAAAGTTGCACTAAGGAAGTTGTTCCGTATGGGAATTTCAGAGGCCTCTCTGTGTACATCGTGATCCAATCCAGGATAACCTTACAAACAGGGACAACAAATCTCTGCCAAGATCTGGTACTTGAACATACCAGGTCTCATTTGTTGCTTGGAAAATCCTGGGAAACGGGCCTTTTTATTTAAAAAAAAAGCCAAGTGCAGGCAGACCCTGACTCATAGCTCTGTTCAATGCTATATTATGGCACCCCAGCAAAATGATAGGTTCTCAGCTCTGCTGCTAGGGCTGCCATCGTGTGACTGACATTGTGTGACAGCTGCTATGTATGCTTCTCTGTCACAGACATGTCATGTAGAGCTGACAGGTCATTCCCAGCCTCTGAAATATCCCTGTTCTCATCATCAACATTATTTCACTAATAATAACACTAAAAGAATCCTGTTTTTTACATTGACATTCCTCTCTCACCCTTATTTGCTCTTAGTACATATAAAAGAAAAATAAATTTGAAAATAATGTTTGTAAGCTTGTGTGATTAATTTTGATAAAGCTGACATTCAGAGCAGAACTATGCAATTCACCTGGGTAAAACAATCAGCTCTGTTCCATTGCTGCAGAGGGTCTGTGGGTTACAAGCATCTGCATTGGGCAGGAACATTTCCAGGCAAAGGGACTCTTGGCCAGGACAGTGTTTGATCTCAGAAGGTCAGCCTTCATACGCACAGACAGAGGACAGGCTGACGTTGCTCCCAGCTTTGAGCAAGTACCTTCCAGGAAGTTGATTTGTTATTTTGGGCAGGGACAACAGATCTTGATGTGTGTTGGGGGTAAGGTTTCCTGCCGTGGGGGTTTGGACAGTTCCTGATATTTACACAAACAAGTCTTCAAATATTGACTAATAGTGGCATGAAGGCCGTCCCCATGCTGTGGAAGTCAAGAGAACTCTTTCTGCCCTTTCCTTCCGTGCAGAATAAAAGGGCAGATCCCAGCTAACATGTCGCACCCACCTCAGCTGCTCCCTCGTGGTCCATAACCACGAACCAAGGAAGAAATTATTGTTCGGTGTGAAAAAGAAGCTTAGGAGCCATCCTTTATCCCTTGTTCTTTGTACAAAACTCTTTATATAGAGTGACAATCCTCGGAGCAAAGGAGGGCAGACATGGAGGGGAGAGTCTGCAACAGCCAGTTACTTACGATTGTTTGTAAAAAGCCAAAGCATGCCAAACAAATACTGGCTGAAATGAGAGAATAGCAGGAAAGTAGGCTGTCCAGATCTGTACACAGTAAGCCAGCCCTCCACCAAAGAATTTTTAAAAACGAGCTTGTAAACACTGTTACTAAAACAACTAGGGAATAGTTTCTTTGCCCCACCCCACCCCCAGTGCCCCACCCCCAAACCAAAATAGCCCTGAAACCTCAGGAGAGCCTTCAAAAGTTAACAGCACAAACATGGCTGCTTATAATGGAGATAGTAAGAGTGTGTTCGCTTTCTCAAAGTTTTCAAAGGACTTAAAGATTTCCACTCTCTGGTGATCAGAGAGCTTGGGGGCTGGAATTCTGACACTGTCCCTTGGACCATGTACCAGCCAAAGTCCCTTCCTTGGAGATCTGACACCAGGCTCTGACCTTTCTATGGCTGCCTGTGGTGACACCCAGATGCTTCTCAATTATCCTTGCTCTCTGGTCAGAAAGAAAAGTGGGAGGTCTCCTCAGCCCCCAGGTCTGCAAACACAGCTGTCTGTCCCCAGCCAGGCCTGAAAGTGAAAGTTTGCTTCTGGAAACTATTCTCACCTACAGGAAGGAGCATGCGGTGGTCATGACCTCAGGCACCCAAGTTTGCTGCATAACTCTCTCTCTCTGTGTGTGTGTGTGTGTGTGTGTGTGTGTGTGTGTGTGTGTGTGTGTGTGTCTGTGTTTCTGCATCCTCACCTGCCCTGTGCATTTTCTCAGGACTGACTCAGCATTGTTCTTTCTGGAAGGGTAAGGAATCACACAGCCTGTGAGGTGCAGAGGAATAGCCCTGGTGCTTTCTATCTGGGCATCTCTCTCTAGACGTTGCTTAGCTTGCAGAGGCTGCCCCCAGCCAGCTTCTATATACCTCCCAAGAAGTCAGACCACTTTCACAAAAGGCAACCCACACACTCCATCAGATGTTGTAAACCAGAACTCCTTTGAACTCCTGCTGAGTCCAGCCAGGGAAGTGCCTGGCGACTATGATCGCTCTCCTGGGGGGCAGGACTCTGCTGGTCTTGGGCCAGCATGGCCTTGCTTCCCTTTGAGGCTCAAAGCTCTGGAGGATCAGTTTTAGCCCAGTAGTACCTGCCACACATCAAAGGACACAGCTCTGCAGTCTGGCAAGGTGGAGAAGCCCCTAGACAAACCGGTTTTCTCTGCAACAAAAACTTCAGCCAATGCAGATCAAAGAGGGATAGCATGTGTTTGTGCTGCCCGTGTGTATACATGACGTGAACACACATCCACACAGATGTACGGATAGAAGAGTGCCTGCCACCACTTCACTGTTAAAGATGCTCTCAGTACAGGGAGCTCTAGATAGCAATGGGGACACTCATTGAGGTCTCATCAGGCATATAAATTTGCCTTTCCTAGTTAACCACTTTTCAAATATTGACTAATAGTGGCATGAAGGCCGTCCCCACGCTGTGGAAGTCAAGAGAACTCTTTCTGCCCTTTCCTTCCGTGCAGAATAAAAGGGCAGATCCCAGCTAGGACACCCAGGACAAAACCTTCCTGATTCCCACAAGCCCATTATGAAGCCACGCCTCCCTTCCCAGGGAATCATGGGGCTTAGCTTACAGTCACTAGTGATTTACTTCCCACTTCCTGCGTGTGCATTCCTACACAGTGGGTGCAGTTCTGTGTTCTTCTCAGCTTTACTACGCTTTGTAAGCCACCAATCTCCTACAGAAGAGGCATAAATAGATGTACATCGACAGATATAAACATGAATCTGCCCATGTCATGACTGTTGCTAAGCAACACCAAAACTTCCTCTCAATCACGCCTGCACATACACACACACTCAGTCATATACTTGCACAGTCACACATGTGTGCACACTCCTCACACACTGGCACCCACAAACCTCCACAGTCACATATGCAGGTACAACCTGCAATACTCACACATATACTTAGCCAGCTACATACCCCTATACTCAGAAATTCTCACATAATATATACCCATGTACACATTCACACATACTTCTTAAGAGCTTCCATTATGTACCCACCCACATCAACACACATCTCCATAAATGACTGTGCACACTTTTCTATATACCTATGAACACAGGCATTTTTATAATTACATTCCCTCATTGAGTGACATGCACACTCATGCACTCATTCAGCCATTTTCACACACCTGTGCTCACACAAGCACTCTTGCACACACACCTACTCCCAGCTCAAAGTATTGCCAGCTCTCGCTTTGCCCATCCCCAACAGAAATGCAACCTGTTCAGCACACAGTTTCAAACAGGAAGCCATCAACTCCAAGGGCTATAGAGCTGATGGCACAGTGGCCTCCAGTGTGGGTCATAATCCGAGAGATGTTCTGACTGTTTCCAGGGATGAGGAAAGAGACTAGGCATGGGGGGAGGGGCAGATTCCCTTGGAGGACCCAGAGCAGCATGGCAGCCTACCCCTAAGGACCTGGTCTGTCGTGTGAACCACACTGTCATATGTTGTCTTCCAAAAGGGGACTACCATCTTGGGCACAATTCCTCTACCAGAAAAGTGAGAAGGCACTCAAAAGTGGTTAACTAGGAAAGGCAAAGAGGGCTCAGGTTGGAGGAAGAGCGGAAGCCATGTGGTACAGCTGCAGGACTTTAGGAACCAGTGTGGTGTGTGGCTACCATAAGAAAGTTACGCTTCACTGATGCACTGAACAGACTCTACTTTAAAAAAAAAAAAAAAAAAAAAAAAAAAGATGCCTTGCTCTGCTTTCCTCCCAGGGACTTTCTGTGTCACAATGTTCTGTGTCCTGTGTACCTGTTTAACCTTGTCATGGTTTGAGCAATCTTTCTTCCAACGGGTGCGGTCTTTGGCTCTCCAGCCAGCTGTGAAGCCCCATTTTTACAGCTCAGACTGAGAACATACGACTGAGCAGTTCACGTGATCAGGTCACTGGGCAGGGCCTGTATAGTCCAAGCCTCAGTCAGTCTCCTTGTGGCTTTGAATGAGAATGGCACCTATTGCTCATATGTTCAAATATTTGGTCCCCAAGTCGTGAAACTATTTGGAAAGGATTAGGGGGAAGTATAGCCTTGTTGGAAGAGGTATGTCACTCACTGGTGGCAGCTTTGGGGTTTCGAAAGACTTGTGGCATTTAGTATATCTCTACCTCCTGATTGTAGATTAAGATGTGGGCTCTCGCTGCTGTTCCAGGTACCTGCCACCATCTCTGTGCCATCGTGCCAGAGGACTCTCTCTCTCTCTCTGGAACCAGAAACCCAATTAAACACTTTCTTTTATGAACCGCCTTAGTCATGGTGTTTTGCCACAGTAATAGTAAAGCAACAAAGATAATCCCCTTGTCCTTGGGAACTGGGCATCCATCTATCCACTGTGGCTACCCATGGGCTAAAACCTGTTTCCATGGAACACTGGGGAGGGGCCCAGTCTTCTGCATTTCCATCAGTTATGCACAGGGCTTGGCTTGATCCTAACCCCCAGACTGAGAATTGGGGACCCACTTTTGTTAAAAAAGACTTTTATTAGCCTCACACCCACCCTCACACACTCCCTTTATCCTCTCTGCCCTTAATACAGCCTGACTAGGTAAATATGCACTGTCTAAGGACTCACACCCAAGGTAATTGGTGACCCCTCCCCTTTCCACCATGGCCCAATGACCCTTGTCTCTCTTTCCAACAATCTTCACCAAGGAGAGCCATGTCTCTATCCCAGAATAGTCCAGCAAAATATGAAGATGGAATTGGACAATCTGAACTCGGAATTCCTTCAATGTTCCCATATCCCTAAGAATGTCCTAGAAGATGCTCCTCATTGATTCTGGAGACAAGGTATCTTGTAGTTCATGTATCTCTAATTTGGATGACTATAGTCCAACTTGCCTGCCCCCACATCCCAAGTGATGGGATTGCAGGCATGCCAAATCATGTCAAGTATATGTGGTGCGAGGATCAAACTCAGGGCTTTAGACGTGCTAAGCAAGCACCCTACCAACCTGGCCCTGCCTTGGTCCTATCGGTATTTTTTTAGGTCAAGATAACAGGCAGTTGTGCAAGGTCCTGAAGGTGGCTCTGAGACATTCACCCTGGCCAGAGCCCTGTGGAAAGAAACGCATGGCAATGTTGTAGGGGGAGGGAGAGCAGCCCACGTGACAGCTCCAGGAACTTCAATATTTGACCCTGTCTCTGTCACTTGGAAGTGGTCAGGGTCCAAACACACTTGACCTTCAGAGGCCAGGGATTCTCCTTTGTGTTTACCCTCTCACTAGAAGTGCACGTTTGAGTTGTTGTCCATCTCCTAATGTCCATGTGGTGCAGGGGCTCCATCCATCATACTTCCTTTAGTAAAGACACTCAGTAGTTCAGAAGGGGCATGGGAGGATGACATGACTAACTTGGGTCCTCCAGAGGCTTTCTCACTGGGTAGCCGCATGCACGGCACTTTGAGAACTTAAGGCCTTAGGGCATTTTCCTGGAACAAGCAAGTGATGTTTTGTGTCCCAGACTTGGTTTCTGTTCTCCTATGGGAGAGGGAGCAGATGAACCAGTTCATCAGATGGTGAACGCCCAAACCAGGTTCCAAGTTCAACAACAGCCACAGCCTGGAGATCATCATTAGACCTGAGAACCCAAACAGGCCTGAACTCCACAACCTGCTCCCAAAGTAGGCACAAGAGGCTGGCAGGGAGTTTCAGAGAACAAACCTGTCAGAACATGCACTCATACACACCCAGAGCCCCCAGGCTCAGTCTTCCTGATCTCAACAGCAACAACAAAGGTAGCTTTGAGGCCTCCTCTCCCCAAGTACCTCACACATTAAGTCGTTCATGCTAACACGGCTTGCCTCTCATCACTCACATTAATGCGGATGGCCTCTCGTGTTGCAGATGGGAAAACATAGGCGGAGTCCTCAATAGAAAATTGCTACTTTCATTACAACGATTAGAAATGGGGCAGGCTAGGTGGCACATACTTGTGATCAAAACACACGGAAGCCTAGGGCAAGAGGATCATGATTTCCTTATCAGGCTGGGCTACATTATGAGGCCTTGTCGCAAAAATAAAATGATAACATCTTTGAGGAGTAAAATATCATTCTGAACATGAACTTAAAGGCTAGTAATAGAATTTTGTGGGGACTGGGGTAAAGACGGTGCTAAATTAGTAAAGGCCTGTTTGGCAAATGGAAGACAGGAGTTTGAGCTTCACAATCAAAGCTAGAAAGGTGGTGCTCACCTGTGATCCCAGCACCAGAGAAGGGAGACAGGAGGATTCACTGGGCAGCCAGTCTAGCAAATTTGTAACCTTGAGGTTCAGGGAGGTACCCTGTCTCAAAACACTAAGGTGTAAAGTGACCGAGGAAGACTCCTGACATCAACCTCTGTCCTCTACAAGCACGTGTGTGTGTACACATGTATACATAAATGCACATAAGAACATGGGTACACACTCGAGAACCTTGGAAGCACTAAGGTACCGCCAACATCCTCCAGTCCTGGACTTTAGGCTGTGAGAGATCAGATCCCTCCTCTGTTTCAGTGACAACATGTGTCTGCTTTTTTTTTTTTTTTTTTTTTTTCTTAAATCTAACTGGGACCCAGTGCACAGTGAAAATTCCATTGACTTTAGTCTTGTTGAATGTGGAAGTCAAGTCATCACTGTGCTTGCTTTGAGACCAGTACTTCAGACGCCGGAGTGCCTGTTTTAAATAGCCCTGATTTTCTTTCTCCTTCTTCCGTCCGTCTTTGCTCTAGCTCTCAATGCTCCAAGCTAAGAACTTCTATAAGCATCCTGTGCCCTGTAGGAGCAGGGGAGGTTAATCAATATTGAAATGACAAATCAGTGATGTTCTCAAAGCGGGCCGGTGATAAGTAAAAGATATTAACAAGGTTTTAATTTAAGAGATAGGGTTGATATATTTATTAACAAGCACTTAAGAAATCCTAGGTTACACAGGAATGAGAAAACAGAAAACTCGGCCACTTCTGAGACAGCCAAGCTAAGCTGCTTAGCTTCTGTGAGACTTCTGCCTTCGTGAGCCTGCTTGCTTTTCCCTTTATCTGAAAAAAAAAAAAAAAAAAAAAAAAAAAAAAAAAAAAAAAAAAGCAGATGTCTGTGGTGGGATTCAGGTGTCAGCTGATAAGGTCCGAAGACACTTATCCAGGGTCCTGGGATCCTGAAGGGGGAGTGGCCAACCCCATTCATAAGAGGCTGCTGGGATCTTGGGGTCCCATTTTCTTTTTTTTGTTCTCTGACCAGGAATCGAACCCAGGCCGCAGCGGTGAGAGCGCTGAATCTTAACCACCAGACCGAGCCAGCCACCCTAAAAAAAAATATAAAAAACACAAATAAGCCACAAGCCACATAACACAATAAATTAATAAAAATAAATTAAGTTAAAATAAAAAACCAAACTAACAAAATACCTAAACTATAAACCAAACAACATAAAATTAATTTAAATGTCCAAATCATTTCTAAGGGCCTAATCAGCTACAAGTGACTAAAAGTTCTAAGGCTACAAGTCTATAAGTCTAAACTTCTGACTGCCCTAGGCAAAAAAACTTCATTGCTATAGATGTCTGTTCATCTCCCTTGATTGTGACAATATCTAACCCTATGTGATATGGCTTAAGGTCATATCGGGTTAGTTAGGGTTTCTATTGCTGTGAGGAGACACCATGACCACAGCAACTTTTATAAAGGAAAACATTTATCTAAGGCTGGTCTTATAGTTTCAGAGGTTTAGTATGTTATGATCATGAGAGGAAGCAAGGTGATGGACACAGGACAGAGTGCAGGCAGATTCGGTGCTGGAGAATTCTACATCCTGATCCAAAGGTAACAGGGAATGAACTGAGATACTGGGTGTGACTTGAGTATATATATGAGATCTCAAAGCTCACATCCACAGTGACATTTCTTCCAACAAGGTCATACCCACTTCAACAAAGCCACACCTCCTAATAGTGCCACTTCCTTTAAGGTTCATTTTCTTTCAAACCACATTCCAATCTCCTGCCCCCATAGGCTGGAGGCCATATCATAATGCAAAAATGGATTCAGTCCAACTTCAAAAGTCCCCACAGACTATCACAGTCTCAACAATGTTTGAAAGCCCAAAGCTCTAAGTCTTTTCTGAGATTCATGCACTCTCTGAATTGTAATGCCCTAGAAAGTCACAATCAAAAGCAGATCACATACTTTCAACATATAGTAGCAGAGGATATACAGTACTACCATTCCAAAACACCAGGAAGGGAATATAGTAAGGAAATACTGGACCAAAGGAAGACGGAGAACCAGCTGAGCAAACTCCAAATTTTGCATCTCCATGTCTGATGTCAAAATGTGCTTCAAATCTCCAGCTCCTTTCAGCTTTGTTGACTGGAACACAGTTCTTTCTCTTGGGCTGATTCTACTCCCTGTTAGCAGCTCTCCTCAGCAGGTGTCTCATGGCTCTGGCATCAGAGTCTCCAAGGCAAACCAAGCTTCACCTTCAGATCTTCATACAATGGCCTTCTGGGCCTCCATGCAGGGAATCCCTGACCTATGCCTGGCCTCAGCGGCTTTCCTTAGTCATGGAGGAATGAATATTCCATAACCTCTTTCTTGTACCCTTGACTCTAAAGTCAGAACCATATGACTGAAGCTGACAAGTTCTGCTGCTTACTGAGAGAGACTAAGACATGGCCAGCTTGCTCAATTAAATCTTCACCAGCTTTCTGTTTTCAGTAGTTACCTTTACTGCCTAAGCTTGGCTGTTATGGAACTTGGTTTGTAGACCAGGCTGGCCTTAGACTCAGAGATCCACCAGCCTCTGCCTCCAGAGTACTGGGATTAAAGGCGTGTACCACCACGCTTGTTTATAAGCTTTTCTTTAATTCTTCTTCACAAATTGGAAATTTAGCTGGGTGGGATCTTCTCTGAGACCACCACTCCCTTTATTCCATTTTTTAAAAATCTGTTTATCTCCTTGAACTTCCTGGTTCTCCTTTTCTCCTCAAGTTGCACATTTTCTTGCTCCATTTCATTCTAAATCCATTAAAGTCCCCACTCATAGTCACTCTACAGAGTCTGTACGAGTCTACTGTTTGGAGATTTCCTCTACCAGTGGAATTAATCCAAATCTCTTCACTTTAACCTCAGTCAGACTCTTTGGACAAGTGCAAAAAGCAGCCACATTTTCACTAAAACATCACAAGAATGATCTCTGGGCAACATATTAAATTCTTCTCCTCTGAAAACTTTTGAGCCAGGCCTCCACAGTTTAAATCACACGCAGCACCACTGTTCCCCATGCTCCTGCTAGGATGGCTCGTTAAGCAGCCCTTTAAAGTGCAGTCCCATGTCCCCACCAGCTGGCAAGCAAGTGAGAGAGCTGCTTCCAGGCTGCACCATCACCCACTTGACAGCCTTTCTCTGAAACCCCAACAGACTACATAGGCACAAGTACAACTCACACTAGTTGGAAATTTACACTAGCAAATGCCAGTGTAAACATGCACTCAACAACCTAAAGAGCAGGATAGCACCACCAGAACCCAGTGATCCTACACCAGCAAGACCAGTAAATTCCAGTGCAGCTTGAAAACGGCCTTAAAAATAACTATAAAAATAATAGAGGCCCCCAGAGAGAAAAAGACAAACAAAAAAATGGGAAGAACTTAAAAAGTCAAGAAAACCCAACCAAGCAGGTGAAGGAAATGGTTCAAGACTTAAAAATTGAAATAGAAACAATAAAGAAAACACAAAACAAGGAAACTCTGGAAACGTAAATCAGGGGAAGTGAATAGGAACCACAGATGCAATCATCACAAACAGAGTACGAGATGGAAGAGACACTCTCAGGTGTTGAAGATATGCTAGAGTAAATAGATTCACCAGTCAAAGAAAATGTTAACTCCAATAAATTCCTAACACAAAACATCCAGGAGATCTGGGACACCATGAGAAGACCAAACCTAAGGGTAGTAGGGATAAAAGAAGGAGAAGAATCCCAGTTCAATTGCACAAAAAACATATTCAACAAAAATCTAATCCACAGTCCCAAGGTCCATATTCCTTCTAACAAAAGTATGGTCAAGCCTAGCACAACAATATCCCAGTCCCTGACACCAACTTCTGACAAGAGTTTGTATTGCTGTTGAGAGACACCATGACCACGGCAACTCTTATAAAGAAAAAGATTTAATTAAGGTGGCAGCTTACAGTTTCACAGGTTTAGTCCATTATCATCATGGCACAGAGTGTGACAGCTGGGAGTGTGTGGCAGCCTTCAGGCAGACATGGTGCTAGAAAATTCTGCATCTTGATCCAAAGACATCAGCAAGTGAACTTATACACTGGGTATGGCTTGAGCATGTATGAGACCTCAAAGCCCACCCCCACAACGATACATTTCCTTCAACAAGGCCACACCCACTGCAACAGTCACACCTCCTAACAGTGCAACTCTCTTTGGGGGCCATTTTCTTTCAAACCACCACATAAGCTATAGAATGTTTTGATTACCATCTCTTTGAGCAAAAACTAGAAGTTCTGATAGCATCCTCAGTAAAGAGTTTCTCCTTTTAACTTCAGAGAGTTACTGAATGTCTCTCGGGGAGGAAAAATCTTTGTTAACACTGGGACCTCATCTATGTTCCTGCCTTGCTATTTATGTAGGCCAGTGGTTCTCAACCTTCCTAATGCTGAGACCCTTTAATACAGTTCCTCGTGTTGTAGTGACCCCCAACCATAAAATTATTTTCATTGTTACTCTATAACTATAATTATAATATTACTGTTATATATATAGTATATTGTAATATAACTGATATGAATAGTAATATAAAAATCTTATACACAGGATAAATGATATGCAACCCCTGGAGAGGTATCAACCAACAGGTTGAGAACTGCTGATCTAGGCCTTTGTAGGCCTGTGGAAATGTGGGGCAAGGGCAGAGTCAGATGCAATGACCAAGGTTGAGTTTCCTTATTCTGTGCCATCTGCCCTCAGGCCAGAGGTTGACGGGGTGAGTAAACAGGAGAAGCAGGGGGTATGGAGGGCTGCTGTGGCCCTGGCAAAGAGAAGCACTCCTGAGTCAGGAGAGATAGAGAAAAGGCCTGAGCCCAGAGGATCCTATAAACAGACTGATGTGTGGGCAAAGATCTTAATGCCCTCTCCTGACACTCTAGTCAACTCTATTCCTGTGAGTAGGCATCTTTACTACCTATCATCCATGGTAGAAGCATCAGAGACCCAAAGACAGAAGTTTGGATCTCATAGTTCCCCTAGGGTTCATATGACAAACGGAAGCAGAAGTTGCTTTTGGGCAAGTTGTACAGCAATTCTTTTGAGTAGAAACATTCCAAGGAAGCTCATGAGAGGGATTATAAGACCCAGGAAGTACATACACTTGCCATGTCTGGGAAAGCAGAAAGGTACAAGCATATCAAGACCCCTCCCCCAGCTTAATAGCAGCAGAAAGCAGCTTCTGGGGGAGACTGCCTGCCTGCAAGCTGTGCAGAGATTCAGGAATGCCAGGTTTGTGAGCTGTCAACCATGTTGGGTGGTGGGCTTTCTGGTGATGCAGCTACCTTGGAGTCAATCCTGCTCCTGTAAGAGACCCCTCACTCACACTCCTGAGAAGAGTACACTGTGTTACAACCCTCAAGGAAGTCTTATACAACAGGACCTTTAAGAGGTGAACCTCCCAAGAGATGTTGAAGCACTGAGGACTTGCCCTGCAGGGGATTGTGGGACCTCACCCATCTAGTCTTTTTCTTCTTTCTCTGTAGGCTTCAGGGCTCTGCCTATTGCTGATAGGCTGGGCCCTGCCCAAATGTGAGCTTCTCCTTAGAAGCTTGTTAAGTTGGTATTTTGTTCCAGTAATGAAGAAATACTCTATGTTCTTAGCACAGTGTGAGGCCCAGAAATTATCATCAGCACCCCCATGTGAATGAGATTGGATTTCTTATCAGTTTGGTGAGACGTAAAATGTATTGTTGATTGTTATTGGGGCAAGGAGGTGACATTTTTTGTATGCAAGCATAGTGGAATGAATCAGTTATGACTAGATCTAGCCACTTAAAACAGAAGTGCCATGGCAGCAGGTTAAAGAAAGTAGGGAGTATTTTTATCTCACATAAACAAGTCCTAAGAAGGCAGTCCTGGGCTGCTTCAGAAGCTCCCTTCCAGCAAGCATTCTTAGTAAATGGCTTCCAATGAGGCAGCTTCATGATTCAGGATGACTGCCGGTACCCAGCCATCATGAATGTATTCCACAGAGACAAGATCAAAAATCACAGAAGAAGAAGCTGTGTGTCTCTCATCTAAGGTGCATCTGAAGGAAGCAGTTATTTCTGTAACTTACATTTCTGTGGCCAGCAACGAGCCACAACCAGACCAGCTGCAATAGAAGCCAAGAGATTTTGATTGGCGGTTCAGGAACATAGCTCAATGGGACAGTGCTCACTGAGTTTGCTTGGTGCTTGGAGCCCTGGATTCAATCCCGTGTGTGTGTGTGTGTGTGTGTGTGTGTGTGTGTGTGTGTGTGTGTGTGTGTGTGTGTGTGTGTGTGTGTCTGTGTCTGTGTCTGTGTCTGTGTGTCTGTATGAGAGGGGGAAGGGGGAAGAAAGGAAGGAAGGAGGGAGGGAAGGAAGGAAGGAAGCAAGGAAGCAAGGAAGGAAGGAGGGGGATATGGATTTTATGCAACTGGATTATTGTTATTATTTGCAATTAAATAAGACTTCTGTGTCTCAGGAAGAAGGGAAGGCAATGGCTGACAAACACACTCTCTGCCTCAGCCTGGAATCGGTCAATTGGGGCTGCTTTCAGATGTCTGCACCCAGTCTCAGATACTCCATGGTTTGTTTTAGACTAGAAGAAAGTCCTGAGCTCACAACAGACAGCTTTCCATTGCCTACTTTATTTTTATTTCAAAGCTGCTTGAGTCACGGTGTGGTCATAAAAAATGACAACATGCACTGAGCTTCTGCCCAGTGGAAATGGCTCCAAGGACTCACCTAGATTATCTGCAAAACTCCATAGTCCTTAAGTGGATGGATGCAGTTACCTCAGACACAGTCCACAGTCAAGGAAGCAAGGTTAGGCACACTGGGCAGCCAATATGTAAGGGAAGATACTTTTCTCCAACGATAGCAGCCATAGTTTTATTCTCTGGGTATCTGGGTGATGTTTCAAAGAGGAAAAACAGAAAGAAAAAAGAGGATATTTATTCTCAAGAAAGTTAATTGGGCCATGAATGGTGTATCCCAAATCACCTAAAGATGTTGACATAGGCAAGGTTTTTCTAAGACTCCAAGGGGCTAGAGAGATGCTCCTGTTCCTTCAGAGAACCCAACTTTGGTTCCCAGAATCATGCAGGGAAGCTCACATCTGCCTATAATTCCAGCTATGGGAGATCTGGTGCCCTTTTCTGGCCTCTGTAGGTTCCTGCACTCATGTGTGCATACACATCAAATAAATAACATAATCCTTTAAATAGATAATAAAAAGGACTCTCTGATAATTTAAGAAATAATCCTAAGAATTAACAAATAAAACTGCATGAAAACAAAAGCTTCTACACAGCATAAGAAATGATCATCAGAGTGAAGGGGCAGCTGCAGAATGGAAGGAAGTGTTTTCCAATGCCACATTCAGCAGAGGAGTACATAAAGAATTGTGTATTAATTAAATTGAGCACCCTTTGCCACATAGTCATTGGAGATATCAAAATCAGAACTACAGTGAGAGACCATCTCACCCAGTCAGAAAGGCTGTCATCAGAAGCAATGAACAATCCTGGCAAAGCTGGTGAGAAGAGGAGCCTTTGCTCACTGCTGATGGAAGTCATGATGGAAATCCATGTGGTGGTACCTCAAAAATTAACAGTAGAACTCTGACATTGGCCAGATAACTGTACCACTCCAGACATGCTCTCAGAGGACTCTATCCCATCAAAAAGATGCATCCACACTCATCCTTATTGCTGATCTACTCCCAATAGCCAGGAAATGGAGCCAGCCTAGGTGCCTATAATATGAACTGATAACTTATGAGCAAAGGGAATGTCCTCAAAGTCCTCAAAGTTGGTTGTCTCATCCAAAATTGTCCTTGACTCCCTCTGTTACACAGGTGCTCACAGATGTGATGTCATTGGTGATGTGAGATGTCTTTATTCTATGAATAAAGGGACTGTTTTGACATATGGCAGGCACCTTAGAAGTAGGAAGGGCATAGGTAGGAGAAGAAGGGTGGAGTCAAGAGAGACTAGAGCCAGCCATCCAAGAAGAAACATGTAAGAAAATAATAGGTAAGGCACAGGCCACATGGCCAGACAGATTAATGGAAATAGGTTGAATTAAGATGAAAGACCTAGCTAGCAATATGCCTGAGCCATAGGCCAAGCAGCATGAAATTAATATAAGCATCTGAGCCATGTTTGGGGGCTTAAGCAGTGGTGGGTGGCTAGTCAGTCTGGGACTGCAGATCTGTGGGTCTGAACCTCTAGCCAGCTGGACCAGAAACCTCATTTTATAGATGGCATCCCAGTGTGGGACAAATACCCACATAAAGCAGAAGAAAACTTAAAAGGGGTTCCAGAGCACAGAAACAGGGCCAAAAGTGGCTTCTGAGTTGAAACTGATTATAGAACAGAGTGGCTTTGGCACCTCTGCCATGTTGAAAAGGCACCGAGATGGGCAGAATCAGCAGCCAAAGCAGCTCTGCACAGTGTAGCATTTTAAAAGCTCTTGTTAGAAAAGGAAACATGTTAAAACAGGTTCGGATGGAGAAAACCTCTAAACAGGTTATAATATTCATAAAATGTACATAGGCTTCAGAGAGAAAAGAAGGTAGAGGAAGTCCCTAAAAAGCGAAATAGAGTAATAAAAATATAAAAAGCCATGTAAAGATGGAAAATACACAAAGAGTCTGGATTACAGTTATTATTGTGTTTTCTTTTAATTTTCTAACTGTTAAAAAGCTAACCACAGAAAGACAATTAATTCCAAAGATTGCTAAGTTAAACAAACATCTATTTTAAAGGTATCTTGACTTTGAAATTTGTGTCTAAGGATGTGTTGCTTTGTAAAAGCAGAAGTTTCCGCAGAAGATGAGAACCTGTGGATTGCTTCCAGGTAAATATGGTTTCATCAGCCAAGACCACCTGAAAATTCTCTGATGATAAAAGATGGTCACATCAGCTTTAAAGCTACAGACTAAGATGATCCAACTTCAGGACCCTCGTACGATTGCCAGCATCCCTTAATGAGCAGGAAGTAGTAACAGAAAGCTAAACTCAAATTCCCAAAATATTATTTATAAATGTGTGTTTTCTTTATGAATTGTTAATGGTCATAGTTAATCTCTTTATTAAAAGGGGGGATATGATATAGGAATAATTAAAAAAAAGATATATTACTAAATTTACTCTAATACAAAAATCAGCTGTTAATTTCAAAATATTTTAAACTGGTATGGATTTTGGTTTATTGATACAAATTTAAGGTCAATTTTGTTATGCTGTATGTATTTTTCTACTCTTGTTTCAGGTATGATGTTTATGTAACTCATTTAAAATTGTAATGTGTAATTAAGAAATGCAGATTAATAGTCATTTATGATAACCAAACTTATAGTCATTTAGTTAGATTTTTAGATATACAAAGATATATTTCAATTAAATAAATAATCTTCAAATACTTCCAAGACCTACAGAATATGACATTTAAAATATTTTAAGAACTTACTTTTCTGGACAATGAGACAGGTCTGCTCCTGGCAGCACCAATCTACTTCAAGAGACTAATGGGCATCAAAGAAACTTCATGTGGAGTTTATTTTCTTTGTGGCAATGGTTAGCCACTGGACAAGAAACTGTTTTGTACTGACTGCTTGAAAGTATGCTGTATAAACTGGACATTCAGGTTCCATAGGAAGGTGACTTTTGAACTTTGGCAGAACAAACCGAGATGGTCTTTCCGGTTCCTGCTTTGCAGAAAAAAAACTGCCAGATATCCTTCAGGACACAAGGAGAAGCAGCTGATGAATTTTGCCAGGAAGGGCAGAACAGTCCTTCAATTTCCTGCTTCACTGAAAGGTATGCCAGAGACTCTGGGCCTGTAGGCTGAAGATGGATGCCCCAATGTTGCAGAGGAACTTTGGGTAACTGTCAAGGAAGATAGGTATCATCTCTGTCATTTCTAGATTTTGGAAGTTGCTTTCACTTCCTTTTTACTCAGGTAATATTATATCTTTTTGTGGTTTTTAATGTAGCTGAAGATTAGTTATAAGCATAGTTCTTCTTAGTTATTATAAAAGGCATATTAGATATGAAACTTTAGACTCACAAGGATAAGGATGATAGAATATTTTCTTTAATTGCTAAATACAAATAGACTAGATATTGTAACTATAATTCTTGCTTGATAGCTGTTTTGTTATATGTAATTTTGCTATGTTGAAATTAAAACCTTCCTTTTTGTCTAGACAGAAAAGGGGAAGTGATGTGGGATGTCTTTATGCTGTGAATAAAGGGACTGTTTTGGCCTATGGAAGTCATCTTAGAAGTAGGTGGGAAATTGGAACATAGGTAGGAGAAGGAGGGCAGAGTCAAGAGAGATATGATCCAGCCCCCAAGAAACAATATGTAAGGTAGCACAGGTGAGCCACGGGCTATGTGGCAGGATAGATTAATGGAAATGGGTTGAATTAAGATGAAAGAGCTAGAGAGCAATATGCCTGAGCCTTAGGCCAAACACTATGAATTAATATAGGCCTTTGTGTGATTACTTTGGACTAAGAGAGGGTCTGAACCTCTGGACCTCCGGCTGGACAGGCCAGAAACTTATTTCTACACACTGGTGTATATGAACATCTACATGCATGCCAGTGGGTTGCTCTCTCTTCCTCTCTCCTTCAATCCTTCCCTCCCTCCCTCCATCCCTCATTCTATCCCCCCTCCCCTCCCTCTGTCTATCCTTCCCTCCCTCCCTTTCCCCTTTCCTCTTCCCCCCACAATTTTGTATATGTGTACATGTACATATGCATGTTTGTATATATGTCTGTGTATGTCACATGTGTGCTTGTAGAGGCTATGAATCAACCTCAAGTGTCAGTCCTCGGTACCCATCCATCATGTTTCTCAAGACAGGGTTTCAATGGAGGCTGGGGATCCCTGCTGGCTGTCCAGTAAGTTGCTAGAATCTACATGTCTACACCTCCCCAGCACACATGCACATGCCCAGCCTTTAGATGTGTGCTGAGACTCAAACTCAGGTTTCCTCAGCTGTGCATGCAGCCCTTTCCCAACCAGAGTAAGCTGTCCCCCAAGCCTCTGTGCTTGTGTTTAACACATAGACCTAGCTTTCACCTTACTCACACCTCTTTTTCCCCAACTTAAAAATTATGAGGGCTGGAGAGATGTCTCTGTAGTTAAAAGTGCTTGCTTGCTGCTCTCACTGAAACTAAACTCACAAACTCAACTCGGGTACTTCAAAGCTTAATCAAGATTCATAAAAGAAGTCACATGTAAACTAGCCTCTTCAAGTGTTCATTACAGGTGCAGCAAGAACTCTTAAGTTTTTAATCTCTTCATTTTTAAATGGAAAGGCTGTCTTTCCCACAACCCTGATTGTCTACAGGGTGTGTCAAGCCTGAGGCTTCAGAAGATGAAAGTTGAATGGATTTTGGCTTCAAGGCAGAAAACAGTTTCGGATGCCTGGGGGAGTGCTCCCAGGTTTAGGGCTGTGTTGTCAGGATCCCAGAGGCAGTGAAGGAGGGTGATTCCAAGGCCCCAGTATGAGAGAAACCTGATGGGAGGATGCCTTTGATTACTGGGAGATATTTTGGAAAGTGTCAGCTATCTATGCTTTGGGGACTGGCAGATGACCTCAAAAAGATCAGCTGGGATGAATTGGTGTTAGGAGAGAGCATGGGTGATGGAGGGGGGATGCTTCAGAAGCACAGCTGTGAAATGACAGAAAAATGAAGACATGAAAGGGATCTAGGGCTGAGCACAGGTTGTTTTTAGTGGGTAATATTCGGACTTTCGTTTTACAACTTTAAATGAGACAGGGCCTCATGCCATTTAGCCCTGGATAATCTTAAATTTGTAATCCCCCTGCCTCAGCCCCACTGTTGCTGGGTGACTGGTACACACCAGGGTACCTTGAGCCATTAGGTCTCCTTATCTCCTTCTCTTTAAAGATCACAGTCTTGAGGGTCAGAGACCCTCCTGTTTATTTCCCTCATTAGACTTGTTTTATGAAACACCTGGGCAGAATGCCGTATGTGTAACTTGGTTCTCTTACTGGGTCCTGCCTGAGCCTCCATTCAAATCTTGTTTGGAGACTCAATGAGTTTGATTGGAATTACTTACAAGAATGTGGGAAGGATGAGTGTGGTGGTTTAAAAAAAAAAAAAAAAGTGGCCCCCAAAGGGAGCAGCACTGTTAGGAGGTGTGGCGTTGTTGGAGGAAGTGTACATAGTGGACAGGCTTTAAGGTCTCTTGCTCAAGCTCCCCTCAGTTGACTTCCTGTTGGCTGCAAGATCTAGTGCTCTCAGCTCCAGCATCATGCCATGCTCCATGCTCCGTGCGCTGCATGCAGCCATGCTCTCTGTCATGATGATAATGGAATGAACCTTTGAAACTGTGAGCTGCCACCTCAATTAAATGTTTTCTTCATGAGTTGCCTTGCTCTTCACAGCAATTAAAAAAAAAAAAAAAAAAACTAAGACATGACTATAGAACCTTGGATAGCTTCCACTGAAGAAAATATTTCTCCCAATAACTACTATACTTTCAGATATCCACAGAGAGGGGTGGGGCCTCGGGAACCCCTCACTCAGGTGGAACGTTAATGGGCCCAACTCATTTCAAAGGCGGCACCACATCTTGCTCAGAGGACAGCATTTCACAACATTTTTCTTGTTCACATGGGGTAAATTTTTTGCTGTCTTCAAGCACATTGCCTGCCTCACAGGACCAGAGAGGCCTGCACCACCTTCAGAGTACCTGCCCACTGGAGAAGTGTGATTTATGTCAAACAAAGACACTTAGTCATGTTCACTGATGCCTTGCAATGAAAGAAGGCCACTTGAGGCCCAAGACTTTACAGATGTCCATAACGAGGGAATGTCAGACCTCAACTGCAATGAGAATCTTGAGAAGGCTGAAGGGATTACTACATGTGTTGCCAGATTTATGGAGCACAGTCTGTGCTCCCAACACTGTGCTCCCAACAAGATGGATTTTTGCCACCATCCTCAATAAGCCAATTAAAGAGCCAAATTAATAACAAAAAGTAAACAGGAGATTAATTCAATGTGGCTGCACTTGAAAGGGGGGCAAGGAGATTCAAGTCCCACAAGTAAGTTTTTGGGATCCTGACATGGGAGTAGGGTATAACTAAAAAGCAGGAAATGTGCATTGCACAACAGCTCAGGCAAGGGGTGATCCCCTGGCCACTGTTTTCTATGCTTTAAGTTTCTCCTGCAAGGTCACCCCAAGTACTGTGAATCTTTCTCCAGGATACAAGGTCCTCTTTGGGCTGAGTTAAGGCCTTTAGCCATTTCTTTTTTCCAGAAGGATATTCCTGGAGGAATACTGATTTGGGAAGTCCATCTTTTCCATAGTCTGATAGACAAAGAGGGAGCCCTACTGTCTGTCTGCATACACACATGCACCGTGGATCATGCCTACACTGCTTTACAGCTGAATGAAGAGGAGGTATTATTCCTCTGTGGGTGCTCAGAGCTGAGTTCTTTTGATGGTGCTGGACACGAAACCCTGGGTATTAAAAAGGCAGAAGAGCCTACCCAACTTTTGGGTCTTGGGACCCACAGCATCCTTCTGAGAATTCTGTTGTTGGAGTGGTACAGCAGATACCAGAGCAAGAGAACAGAGTTTTAATGAGAGTTTCAAGCCCCAGAATTCAACATGGGTGCTGAGAAGAGAAAGGTACACTCTAGGGTCATGTGGTGATGCTCAGTGTCTCTCAAAGGCCATGTGTTGAAAGCTTGATCCCCTGTGCATAAAATGTATGGAAGTAGAAGGACCTTCAGGAAGTCACTCTAGTGTCACCAGAGAAACTGAGAGTCCTTTTGTAGGTTTTAGCCTCATCAATAAAAGAATTCAGAGTGCGAGGGGAAAAGCTCAGCATTTAAGAGCACTTAGTGCTCTTTCAGAGGACCCGGATTCAGTTTCCAGTACCACACGATAGCTCAGCCATGTGTATCTCCAGCTTCAGAGGACTCGGTGCTCTTCTGGCTCCCTCATATACAAGGATACGGAGAAGAGGAAACCACAGTAATCACAATAGAAGTTGGACATAAACAGCCACTTGGCAAAAGGGGAGGGAAGCTTCAGAGAAAGGAGCAGAAGGTCTGGAACACTAGGGAAACTTAAGTTTCCGGAAGCCGTGTAAAAAGCTGAGCATAGTCATGTACACATGTGACCGCACGTCTGCCCTACACTTAAGTGGGGAGCTCCAGGTTCAGAGAGAGAGACCCCATCCTCACCCCCCTACCAAGATAGTTAATTTTAACTGCTAACTTGACAGATCTTAGAAAAGCCTGGGGATTGTTTACATCAGGGTGCCCTGAGGGCATGTCTGTGGGGAATTGTCTTATATGAAGTGAAGTTAAAAGAGATTCCCAGTTATTGGCAGCCAGTCCGGGGTTTGGATCCTGGACTGTGTAGGGTGGCAGAGCACAAGTTCTTATTTTGTATGTATGTATACATGTATGTATATATGTATGTGTGTTTGTATATCTGCATATATGTATGTATATGTGTATATATGTGTGTATACATGTATGTATATATGCATGTATGTATAACATATGTATATATGTATGCATATGTATTTATGCATGTATATATGTATATATTTACATATGCATATGTGTATGTATATGTGTATTTACGTATATATGTATGCATGTATACATGTATTATGTATTTACATATGTATATGTGTATTTATGTATATATGTACACATGTATGCATGTATATATGTATGTATACATGTAAGTGTGTATGTATACATGTATTTATGTATGTATATGTGTGTATGTGTGTATATATGTATGCATGTGTATATGTGTATTTATGTATGTATATATGTATGTATGTAAATATGTATGTGTGTATGGATGTATGTATTTATATTTTAAGTTCCTAACACCTACTGCAAAGGTGAACAGTAGCCTAGACTTCAGAGCTAAGAAAACCTTTCTCCCCCAGTTGCTGCTTTTTTTTTCAGAGTATTTTATCACATTGGAAAAGGATTGAAAGTTGGCTGTTTGATATATATTATCTAAGTAAAATTTCTGTTTTCTGAGTGTATTTGTTTGTGATTACTATAACATGATTTGTTATGTGAGTAGAAGTGGTAGGAACCCCGGGCCAAATTAACAAAACTAAGACACTGTCTCTTTAAAAAAATTAATTATCTAAGTAATTATAAATAAACAGAAGTTGATAGAGCCATTAAATAAAAACCTTTGGAAAATACATTTATTCTCAGACCAAGTTATTATGACCTTAAAAGAGAGATAACGGGGACATAGTAAAGACAAGTTTTTTTTGGTTTTTTTTTTTTTGGTTTTTTTTGTTTTGTTTTGTTTTGTTTTTGCTATTTCTGAAGTTTTCATCTTTGTAGTAAGAGGTTTCTGGCCCGGACTTTCGGGTCTAACCTCAAAGTTTAGGCCCACAGACCCACAGACCGGCAGAGATACACAGATGCATATGATAGTTTTAGGCTGATCAGCCTAAGGCCCAGGCATATAACTTGCAAACTCTTTACCCTTAATCTAACCTATGACTCTTATCCTGTTCAGCCATGTGGCTCGGTACCTTTTCTCAGAGCAGCATGTCCTCTGCTTCTTCTGGCTTCACTCTGGCATTCTGCTCTGTTCTTCTAGTTCCCAGAGTCTCCTAGTCTGGTAGCCCCATCCACACTTCGTGTCTGCCTTTGGCCAATCAGCATTTTTTATTAAACTCATAGGTGGGGACAATTATTTACAACGGAATAACATAATCTTCCACACATCTTCTTTATCCTCCATGTCTCATGGAAAGGAAAGCATCATTCTCATCAGTGATGTATGAAGTAATGGTGTAAATCAGGGAGTAATATAGGAAAATTTGATACAGGCTCCACACACTGAGTGACTTCTGAAGGCTGGCAAGGTTGGCCATGGCCTGCTGGCCAGTGCTGACTCCTGATGAGTGTGAAGGGCCATGGAAAGGGCTCTGAAGTCACACAGCATTCTTCCAATGTTGGTACATATAGTAAGAGATGGGCCAAGCCCCATGATACATGCTGGACATGTGTGTGTAAGCTGTACCCTCCAAGCTGCTGGGTACATCAAAGTCCTATGAGAACAAAAAGAGGTATCTTCATCATCCCTTACTTCTCTCTCTGCCTCAGTCTACCCTTTTCCCCCTAATGTCAGTGTCAAGTGTACCCTCTGCTTCCCAGATGCATTACTACTCTTTATTTCATGCTGGGGCCTCTACAGTAGTCACCCTCATGGCCAGCCTACTTCACTTCAAACTGTTCATTCCCAGTAGCTGGGTCATAATATTTTAGACATAATGATAGTCTTGTCACACCTTGACTTAAATCTTTCCAAATTTGTCTTCCCCACTCCCAGCTCATTCTTCTCCCCTCCCAGTTCATGATGCTCAGGCTACGTGGGCTCCCACCTATGCTTCCTCTTCCAATGCAGGGTATTGTCTCTAATGAGGAGTCCCACCCCACTCCAAACACAGTCAGGTATCTGCTTCCCGTTTAGCAGTCCCTGACATTTGCTTACTGTCTACAACACTCCTCCCTCATCTGGTCTTTACTCTGGTCTCTCTCAATCTCACATCCCTTTATTATTTGACTAAACAATTCAGGGACATATGACAAATGAAGGCTCATATCATGTCACTTCCTTTCGGGTAACCATGTCTGACTGCTGGGTGTTTCCAGGCACACAGTAGAGGAATGCACATGAAGATAGGCCATCTGCTCCTCTGTAGCCTGCAGTAAAGCATCACATGTAGGCATGAAGAGATACACAACTCTGTGAGAGAAGGCACTTTGCATTTAAGAGTTGAATGGACTGAATCAAGGTCCACAAATCCATCCAAAAGTCATGAATAAAGAGTCCAAAGGGGGAAAGAGCTCCCTCACCCAGTGATATGATCAAACAGAGAAAAACAGTCCCTCAGGACCATAAAACACTATTTGTTTAAAAAAAGCAAGGAGGTTCCAACACACACACTCCTACTGGACCTCATGCCAAGTTCTGAGACAAGCAACAAAGCCAACACTCCTTTAGGGTTCCACTTATGAGAGGTCCCTGGGGTAGGAAGCAGTGGCCGTGAGCACCAGAGGGAGAACCCTTGCTAAGTGCGTGCAGTTTCTATTTTGCAGATTTAGATAGTTCTAGAGATGGCTGCATGGAGTGAGACTGTCGGGAGACAATACTTGGTCACATGAGATAGTAAATTTCATGACAGATGGAATTCAACACAATGAAAAATGAGAGGTCATGAGGTCTGGTGACGCAAGAAGGCATTCGGCATACATAAATAAGATCCACGTCTCATGAACTGCAGAAGGAAAGTTGGAAGAGGGTCTTGACTTCTATGTTGTTTAAATGACTATACTTTCAATTGTTTTCTTTTTATTGAAGAGTCACACATAGAGTCACAGAGCTTACAGGTCAATTCTGGGGACAAAGCGGGTGACGACAACAGGATATTAACCCCTTCCTTTCATCTGCCCCGGAATAAACACTCACTGAAAAACAAAACAAAACAAAACCCAAAACCATAGTCTAAGAGAGCATCTCACATCACGGAGAAGGTTCTGGGACTCGGGATGCTTCTGTGGTCACATATGCTATGGGTTCCTCCAGCAATAACTCCAGTCCTCTTGCCCTTGTAGAGAAACTACTATTCCAAGTTTGTTAGGGCTAGGTCTGAGGAGGAGGACTAGAAAAATAAGGTAATGTAGGGCATGGTTTGTAGACCTGAGTGTGCTAGATACTGCAAAAAAGGGGGGGGAGTGATAAGCAAAGAAAGAGCTGGTTCTCCTTCATCACTCCTTTTTGAGAAATTTTATATCAAATAAGTATTCCCGAGGACAGGATATACAGATAAGAAGAAAACACAGTGAAAGAACTGGTCCACTCAATCCTAGTAGATTGGAATTGGTGGAATCTTTTTCTGTCCTAAAAATGCTAAGGGAGTAATGTGCAAGGTTTAAGAGACAAACTCAATGCACCTGGAGACTAAACATCCAAAGAGCAGCCCTCCCTTGGAACTGGGGCTTTTAGCAACGTTCTGCAGAGCTTCTGCACTGTCTAGCTACCAGGGTCTGCCCATGCACTGTTCTTCGGGGAGCACTAGGGAGTTACAGAACACTTGTCTTGGAGGTGGCTGTACCCAAGGCCTCTGCCACCATTTATGTGCCTGTCGCTTGTAATAACTGGACTTTACATTAGAGAGTCTAGAGGGCAAGGGCTCCTCCCTCCAGCCAGGCTTCCCAGGATCAGCTAGAGTTCCTGGGAGCTGAGACAGCTCTGAGGTATCACACATCACTCACATCCATGTGGGTTTCCACCCAGGGAAGGATGAGGCCCATAAGGCTCTCCCTGCCCTGTGATCCCCAAATGCTTCTAAACACCATCTAACTCCCTACAACCCTGCTTGAGATTTCAGCAGAGTTCCTTCAAACCGGGGCTAGGTTTTGTGTGGTCTTTTTTGAAAGACAACCAGACAAATGAGAAGTTGAGAATGAGAGAGAAGGGGGACAGGGACAGTTGTGTGATTGGGAGGGGAGGGGGTGGAGAGGCAAGAGCTAAATCTCAGTGTGTGTGTAGGGAAAAGCATCGTAATCGAGCAGTGGAACAGAACTTAATTCTCCCTCCCTAATAGGTTTATCGTTGACACAGCATAAAGTCCATCCATTTAAAGTGCACGGTTCAACGGTTTTTAGCGTATTTACAAAGCTGTGTGGCACTGGCCTCACTCTAATTTTAGAACTTTTCCACCACCCTCCTGCCATACCCCACCAGGAAACTTGCCCGTGAATGGTCCCTTCTTCCCACCCCCCAGGCTCAAGCAAGTGTCAGCCCACTTTCTGGATTTACCCATTCAAGATATTCCTGGAAACGGAACCTGCATCTGTGGCCCTGTGAACACACCAGAGTCTTTCCCATTGGCCATGATGAATAATGTTTAATTGATCTTCCCTCACCCGCCTTGTGTGCACAGCTGCCTAGTTTCCACCCTAAGCACTTCCTGTAAGGACAGCTGAGTCTTAGGCTGATTTTACTTGAGGCTCTGAAGAATCTCATTTGCTCTTCTAAGTGGTCCTTAGTCTAAAATGGGGTTGGGATCTGGGACCTTGCAGAGATGTGACTAGTGTTCCACCTTCAAAAGCACTGAGTTGAGCAGAGTCATTATGATAAGAGGCTAGGCCACACCTTGTAGGTCCCTTGAGAAATTGAAATAACAGGAAAACTTTCATATGTTAAGTTCCCAGAAGCCTTGTTCATGATAGACAAAGGGAAAGCAACCCAACTATCCATGAGGTAAACAATGGTATGTACATACAAAGAATTGTTACATGACCATTGGGATGAAGTCCAATTACTTACTGTGATGCAGATAAGAATTTTTAAAAATGTATAAAGGAAAGAGGACCTTCAGCAAAACCCACAGGGTATCTATACACCTCACCATGAGGTGGTTCCAGAAGAGCAAATGTGTGGAGAAAGAGGTGGAGTCATGATCACTCAAGATTGAGGGATGAAAATAATGTAGCAGGGGAAATGATGGGATTGATTAGTTATGTACACATACAGAGAGGGACAGAGATACAGGAGAAAGAGAGAGAGGGAGAGAGGGAGAGAGAGAGAGAGAGAGAGAGAGAGAGAGAGAGAGAGAGAGAGAGAGAGAGAGAGAGAGAGGGAGGAGAGAGAGAGACTGAAATGATACAAAATTTGCCCTCTGTGGTAATTTGAATGGGATTGGTTTCCATGGGCTCATAGGTTTGATTGCTTGGTGTAGATTATGTTGTTCCATTATAAATAATTGTCCCACCTACAGGTTTAATAAAAATACTGATTAGCCAAAGGCAGACAGGAAGTGTGGGCAGGGCTACCAGACTAAGAAAACCCTGGGAACAGGAAGAACAGGGCAGAGATGCTGAAGAGATGCCAGAGAAGCCAGCAGATGCAGAGGACACTATGCTGCTCTGAGAAAAGGTACTAAGCCACATGGCTAGACAGGATAAGAATCATGGGTTAGTTTAAGAGCAAGAGCTAGCTATCAATATGCCAGAGCTATAGGCTGATCAGCATAAAATTAATACAAACGTCTGTGTGTTTCTGTGGGACTGCGGCTCTGCCAGTCTGGACCACAGGTCAGACAGTCAGAAACTTCATGTTACAGCTTGGTCTGTGCTTAGCAGAACTGCTTGGGAAGGATTAAGAGGTGTGGCCTTGTTCTAGGAGATGTGTCACTGAGGGTGGGCATGATACTTCATTGTAGACAAAAGTTTCTGTCCTATAAGCTGCTCCCAAGCAACCTCACAGAGGCTTGATATTAATTATCAATGTTCAACCAATAGCTCAGGGTTATTAATAGCTAACTCTTAAATTTAAATTAATCCATATTTCTTATCTATGCTTTGTCACATGATTTGGTACCTTTCTTGCTTCTCTCTGTGTCTGCTCATGACTCCTGACCCTGTCCTTCCCAGGATTCTCAGTTAGCTCTTCCACCTAAACTTATCCTGGCCAATAATAATTATTATTGGCCAGTCAGCTTTCTTATTAAACCAATCATAGTGACATATATTCAAATAATGCAAAGGAATAATCCACACTTCATACAGAAATAGAAGAGTGACTGAGGCAGACTCTTAGCCATTTCTATATTTATAGTTTGATAGCATTGGTTATATTCAGTGTTGAGCATCTACCTATATTGTCTGATAACAAAACATTTTTATTATCCACGACAGAAGCTTTGTGCCCCTTAAGCGCTCAGTCCCACAGCTCCCCACCAGGCCCAGGTGGTCTCTGACCCACTTTCCACCTCTATGTGTTTGCCTGTCCTAGATAGTTCATGTTAGTGCCGTCATCCATCATTCTTTTACCTGCCTCATTTCACTTAACCTTTTGCTATCAGGTTCCACACACAATGTTGAACACTCCAAAACTCCATCCATCTTGCAGCTAAATGACAACCCATTTATGCATATGTTGTTGGTGTTGGGTGTTTCCTGTTGGTTCTCAATGCTGGGATTCTGCCCCATCTTGACTGTTGTGAAGGGTGCTATAATAAATACCGTTTGAAGGTACCTGTTCAATCTCCACTTTCAATTCCTTGGGGACATACCTGGGAGAATCACTGAGGCACTGAAGAGAATGCTCCATGTTTAAGAATGCTTGCTGCTCTTGCAGAGGACCTGAGTTCTGTTCCCAACACCTATGTCAAGCATCTCATGGTGACCTATAACCCCAGCTCCATAAGATCAGACAACACTTTCTTCTGGCTTCTGGGAGGACCTGCATACACAGAGAGAAACATATCTCCTTTCTTTTTGACCTCCCCTTGGGAGGGACATTAAGCAGGGTCTCTATTTGCAGGGATCTAGAGCAAATGGTCATAAACAGCAGCAATATGCTGGGTCCTGTGCTCTGCCCCACCTCTACCTCACTTACACTTGTTCCACTTAGACTGGGTATAGAAATATCAAAATAAATTTGATAATGGAGGACCCATCAAATCGAACCAGTGAAGTAGAACACAAAGCACGGCCATGGTGCTTTTGGAGATGACATGTGACCCATCATACATCCTGGGATCATAGAGGTCAGCATGGCTAGAATATGTATGTAATAGGTCTGGCTCAGAAAGTACAGAGTAACCAAACTGAATATGTTCCTTCCCCCCTCCCCCAGAACAAGCTCCCTGATGTCTCTGATAAGGTCTACAATGTTTACTCCTTTGTGAGGCAGACATCATTGCCCTCCATGAGAACAATGGATACGAAGAGCCTGGCACCCAGAGACTGCCACTTTCCCAAATGGCTCCCACTGTTAGGATGAGGAAGGTATAGAGAAGCAAAGGGTGAGGGTGCAGGCTTCAAGGGCCTTTATGTGTGGACAATGCTTTCCCATCACATAATTCTACAAATTCCTAAAAGTCATTTCTATCCCACCTGGGGATTTATCAACATTTTGTTCTGTTCTCTGAAAGTGGCAAGATTTATCCTTTCAAAAGACATAAATGAACCACATTAAAAAAAAAAAAAATCCATGTGCTGTCAGATGTCTGGCTCATTCCTGACCATGTAGACTCTATAATAAGACATGTGGCCTGTGGCCTACATGTCATTTCCTGATATCTGGTCCTCTTCAATAACATGACAACAAGGCAATCTCAGGCATCACACAGTATGTTTTAAGAACCATACCAATACTTCTGTAAGACAGATGATGGAATGAGGAGATCAGACATGAAACACAAATTCAGATTCTATATTCTTTTGCAGTAGGGTCTGGATGTGCTCTAACAAAGCAGCCCAACCCCTGAGCACCTCTGAGACTTTGTTGATGCATCTGCCCAGCGCATTCCCAACAGGACATCAGAACCTTGCCCCTTCCCAACCCTGGCTTCATTAATATACAGCAGAACCAAAGGTCTGCCTCAGTGGACACTCACACACTTACTCCTCTGGCCCCATAAGCAAGATACCCAGTGTCTCTGTCTCTGTTTCTCATGTGGGGCCACATGGGACTCTCGTGTGGTCAGAGTTCTAGAGCTGAATGCCACTCACAGAGGCTGATCAGTAATGACATGGCCTTCATGGGATACTAGTGGGATGATGGTTCGACCACACCCTTCAATGTTAATGCTCCATTATGGTCTTGAGACAGGACAGAGTGGAGGCCTGCTGCCAAGCACAGCAGAGAAGATGGTTTCTCCCTGTCCATACTTCAGTAGACACTCAGTCTCCCATGACTCTTCACTGGAGCAAGGCCATGACACTTTTCTCTCTGAGTGGGAAGGCTTAAGGCAACATAAGCCAACTCATGTTTCCTATTTCTTCACTTGAGCTAGTGTTATGTCAAGACTGGGTTTCAGAAACTCATCTTCTACCACAAATAGACACTTAGTGGACTCAATTTTACCTTCGGGGCCAGGGTCCACAGAGATTAGCACTCTGCGTTCTCTGTTAACTTAGAAGCTCCTGTGATTTGGAAGCTACTCCCTATCTGTCAGGTTCCCAGAACACTACAGGCACTACACTCATCCAGGCTCCACATTGCACCACTAGCTGACCTTTGTAGCTCCACGGTGATCACGTTTCCTGACAAGCCTGATCTCTAAGGTAGGCTCCAGGCACAAAATAGTCCCATGACTTACTTTTCCTCAGTGGGGAAGAAAAATCTCAAAGGTCCAATCAGAATAAAAGATGATATATCTCTCTGTGGGGTAGGAATAATGCTGAGGAATTTGTGGAGCCCTGGGTTGGAAAGAGAGGGGACTGTAGGGGACCTGAAGGAAGCATAAAGGTTTCTGGTAAAGGTGAAGGAAACCTGAGTGAGGGACCTGAGTTGGATGAATGTGTTCAGAGCAGAGTGGAACATGAGGAAAATCCCCACAAGGATTCATGTGTACACATCTGGAGGCACTAGATCCCTCCATGGCAGGTCCATGTGCGGGGCTAGGAGAGAGGGGATCATGTCCCTGCCATCCTAGGTTTAGAGCTCTACAGCAAAGGTAAGAACAGCATGTGTGGGGAAGGTGACAGGCCCAGAAGGTTCAATAGGTACAGTCTAAGGCAAGCATCAGCTTAGCACTTCATATTCTTCTTGGCCACCCCACCCCCCACGTACCCATTCTGCCCAGCCTTAGATCCCCACTTTAATTGTTCATTGCTGTTCCTGGAAGGATCATGTTTTTTCCCATGTCCAAGCAGCCTGATGTAGTGTACCACACAGTCTCATTTTGATTATGAGAAGTCTCAGTGTCTTCAGCTGCATTGCACTAATGGTGATGGTGATTTCTGGGTGAGAGTGGAAGACGGGCCTCTAACACACCAGCAGTCATTTGGCAGCATTGGTATGGGATTGGAAGAGTCCATTATAGACAGATAGTATGCAATCATTTCATTCTCTATGGTTCAACAGAAACTGTAAATCTCAAAGCAGCTCGAGGGCTAACAAAGAGCAAACAACTGGTCATAGCAGAAGAGGAATACCTTCCATCCTGGCAAAAGACCAGGTGTATTTGTGTCAAGGTGGTTTGGGATAAACACAATGCAACGATAGAGTTCTTGGCTCTTGGCTTACTAGGCTCTTGGCTTACTGGGATGTCACAGTTAACTGGATTAACAACACCAAAGGGCTACATCCCTCATACGTGCAAGGTTTCTGATACGGAAATGAGTGTGTGGTCTTGAAGCTCTCACAAGAGAGGTGGTCTTTGAGGTGTGGCAGACAAGGACATGGGTTTGTGGTGGAGCTGACAGTGGTATGAAGTATGTCAGATTTTCATCACAAGGAGAAACCATGGAGACCTCCCAGGAAAGCTTTACTGAAGGAGGAACACCCTCACCCACAGTAGATAGAACCATCCAGCTGTGGTCCAGATGTAAAAAGATCCAAGAAAAAAGTAGAACCTGCCTGCACACCTTAGCTTCTTACTGCTGAGTATCTGTGTCTTCTTTTTACTTGTGTAAACTTTCAGTGACTTTGGACTTTTCAAACAGAACTAAAGACAAATGACCTTCCAGAAATTCTCAGGCCTTCAGCTATAGTCTGGGACTGAGGAGGCATCTAGCTAGCTTTATAGACTGAGCACTTAAAGGGTCTCCAACATCTCCTGTGGACAAATAGGCATTATTAGGATACCTATCCCATATCCTATAATCCCACTCAATAAAGCATGTGTGTGTGTGTGTGTGTGTGTGTGTGTGTGTGTGTGTGTGTGTGTGTAGACGTCAATGTAGATCTATAGACAGGGACAGAGATAGTGACAGAGATATCTGTTCTGTTGGTCCTGTACCTCTAGAGATCCTTAACTAATATAAAGCATTTTAAATATAAAGCATTCTAATGACTAGAAGAACCTTGTGAACAGATCACCCACATCCTAGTGACTTTGTGCCGACAGACTCGAGTCCTTGGATCTTTTTGGAAAACATAACTATAGGCACCAAGGAACGGCTTGTAGCAGCTTTGCATGGAGACTAGCAAAGAGCCGCAGAGCAGAATTCTCAGTCACTGCAAGGTCTTTGTTCAGGTAGGACACAGTGGGTGTGCATTGGCCACTGGTTCTAAGAATACCCAGCAGATCACAGAGAATCTCCAGCCACGAGTTAGGACCAGGCTACCACTAGCCCTGCTTGGTCTCCTTCCTGCTGTCAAATGGCCCTGTGGGTCCTGAGCTGCAGAAGGGCCACTCCTCAGCCTTCCCTGGAAACTCCAGGAGGCTCTGAGAAACCTATTGTGGAGCAGCCATATATCTCCTCTGACTGGAGATTTGCCTCCCCATAGATTCTGCAGGTAGACCATCTCCGCTTCTCCTCAGGCAGCTGTCTCACTCCTCGGAGGACTCTGTTTGCTTTGCAGAAGGTGTGGGCACAGCTGTTCTGTACATGGACTGTCCAGTCTGATGCCATCTCTGCTTCCTACTTTCTCCTAGGAACAGGTCAGTTCTTCCTGTTTGAGACAACGTCATCTGGTCTTCCTTTCCAAACAAAAGGAGAACATAGACTCCAGTCCCTAAGATAGCACATCCAAGTGATGTCACTGGGAAAATCAGAAGACTCCCTAGAGATATCAGGACCCAGTTGTTGAGGAAGGGAAAAAAGAAGACAGTACCACAGCAGGGCCAGGCGTGGCCTCACGTGCTCAGCCACACATTTTATGTTGGTTGTGTGCTTTCCACTAGACATGCCTGTGAGCTTTAATGAGTGCACATCAGGGTGACTACTGCAGTCTCTCAGGGAAGGCCTGCCTGATGAGTTCTAACTCTGGTTGCAGGAACATCTTGAATTCCACCTCACTCTCTATTGCTCACAAGGAAGAAGAGAGAGAATAGAAACCAGCTAGTAGCCTTCACCTTCTGTGACCAGCATAGCTATCTGAGTCCTTTACGAGGCTATACGAGTGGGTAAGGCATCAAGAAGGCCAATGTTCATTGAGGGACTTGGTTTTGTTTGGGTTTAATGTTGGTCGTTGTTTCTGGGGATTGGACTTAAGTCTTGCTCAGGCCTGGAAAACTCTCTTTCAGTGAGCTACACATTCCATTGCCAAGGTTGTGTGTTGAATCAGACATGTCCTGAGCATCCCTTTGGCTAGGTTCTTGTGGGTTTCAAACTATACTTACAAGACAGTGGGATTCTCAGCTTTTGACAGAGTGAGGAGGAGTCTGGGAAATCCACCTTCCTTCACCATATGAGGTTTTCTTATTCTAAAGCTGAGGACTGTTGGCTACAGTCACACTGCTGGGACCCACCAGCCCCCCTCTGCCCTACACAAATAGTAGAGCTTGGAGGAGCCCCTGTGATACCCTGAAATTCAAAGCACCCCTCTGTGGCCTCCATTTATACTTAGCTCAGACCTTTTTATACCTGTCCCTGAACACCTGGACCTGTCAAAGCCCTGCCTCTGGAAAGGCTTTGTTTAAATTAACACATTTGAGAATTTTAAATGATGTCTTTTGTAGTTAATTCTAATGTCATGCGCTTACAGAGGACGCATCTCAATTGTGATCTTTATATCCATTGGTATTTCTCTTACACTTGTGGATGGCCTGGATTAGTGAATGTGCTACAAGCATTTGAAAGCAATGAGTGTTCCACAGATGCTACAACTAGCATGGTCATGGATGAGTTTATCTGTTTTTATTTTACTATTTCTATCAATTATTAAAAAAATAAAACCCTAGATGGACGTTGTAAATTTTCTTCCTTTCAGAAATTCTGTTAAGGTTGCACACATATCAATATAAAATTTCCTCTGCATCTGGCAATAATTCTTTTATTACTATTACTATACTTATTACTATATTATTGTGTCTCTGTATGTGGTTATGGGCCTATGAGTATAGAGTCATGAAGACCAGAAGAGGGGAGTAAACCCCTCTGGAGTTATTTGTGCGTTTGTGTGGGGTGTGTGGACATGTGCCTGTGTAGGAATATGTGCATGTGGCAGTACTCATGGAAGAAGACGGTTTGGGATCCTCTTGAGCTGGAGTTTACATAAGGAGTTGTGAGCAATACAGTTGGTGGGAACTGAACTCTTAACCACTGAGCCATCTCTCCAAACCTGGAAATAATGCTGGTCTGAAGTCTACTCTGATATATATGCAGCCACCTGGACTTTCCTGTGCAAGCTGTGTGTCTGTGAAGCATGGAATACCATTATTCTTTTTATGTTTACATTGCATGGAGCGTAACAGAGCACACCATCCCATCCAGAAAGGCTTACATGTGTGTGTGTTGGGGGGGGGGGGGGGCGCTATTCACTTACTCCATTGGCTCCGGGTGCAGGGCTTAGTTTTTGCTCTCTCTCCTGGAGAGGAAAGCTGCCTCCTCCACAGACAGAGCCTTTCTGTGTTGACACAGCTTTAAGACTTCAATCCTCTCTGCATTTTCTGCCTGCGTTCTCCAGAGCAGAACAGCTTCCTCTACTGTTTCCTCTGCTTCAGGGGCCCTGGCCTCTGAGCTGCCCAGAGTGTAAGCTTTTCTAGAAAGCTGGATTATAGAGAGCTCAAGTAACCATAATAATATCTCCAGTTTATCTGGTCTCTATTTCTAAAAGGCTTATGACTCTGTGTCTATGGCCACATTAGCTTCCTGGTAGCCTGCAATATAGCAGCTGTAGCTGTTTATGGAGAGATCATGGGTTTTCAAGCCATGCTGAAAACATGTGATCAGTGGCTGAGCCACGGGAAATGCAAGCTGTAACTAGAAATGCTTGAGTTGTGGGAAGTTTTGTTTTGTTGTTTTTTCTACTGAGTAAATTCTCAGAGTCCTTGCTTTGGTTTTCGTAAGCAAAAGGGCATTTCCACCATCTGGGGATGCATGTCCCAAAACCTCCAGCAGCTCACTCCGTGGGGGTAAGATGGAGCAGGCGTGCATCGACCTGGTTTTGCAGGACAGACCTCTTGTTTGCCAGCCCCTTGCTCATCTCTTGAACTCCAAATGGCTCAGAATGTTTCCGCCAGGGTTTGTTTCCCATCAGGAGCCCAGCAAGCTCCTGTCTGTCTTCAAGCTTCAGATCTGGTGCCAAGGTCTCTCTCAGTCTCATTTCTTTTTATATTAGACCTATGTGTGTCATAGATGAAAACTGCCTGTCCATGAGAAGCAACGTTGGGAATCGTTTAGAACGGCTGGATTTATCTTCCTTTCTTACAGCTTTTATTCCAGTCCTTGCTTGGAGCCACGAAGCTGAGCACAAAAATCCTGCTTTATTCTCTCTCTCTCTCTCTCTCTCTCTCTCTCTCTCTCTCTCTCTCTCTCTCTCTCTCTCTCTCTCTCTCTCTCTCTCTCTCCTCCCTCAAGAGGGCTCTCTTATAGCTGGGACACCAAAGATCCCAGCCTTACTGAAAACCACCATGCCGCTTAACTTTACTAATGATTTGCAAGTAAGGAACTCGGAGGTGCTGGTGGGAAAAGTCTAGCTTGTGCCTTTGCATGGAGCATAACAGAAGGCTTCGTGGACTGTCCCTGTGGGCTCCCTCTCAGGCTGGGAGTGACAAGGCTGTTGAGTACAGCTGCACACCCTCATCTCAGGGTCTCAAGGGAACAAGCAAGAATCTTGCATGAAGCCTGGCTTGCTTTGAACCAGATCTCTGGGGAACTAGATCCCCTGGAAACCAGGCACAAGTGAGGCTGTTTCCTGCTTTAGAAGTGCCTCTGTGATGTCTCCATTGTTCTGTGATCAGAAGTCAGCCATGGTTCTTTGGTGTGTGTGAGGGGGCTGTGAGGGGAGCAGTAGAGCTATGCTCCTGTTGATGGCTACCCTAAGGCCACCATGTGTACACAGGTCCAGGGCAGGAGATTATGCTGCAGCCTTCCTTAGATTACAGACCTCCAGTAAGAGGCCTGGTACTACACTACTTGGTAGTTAATCTCCAGATATTACCCGCTGGTAATCAGTAGCCTGCTCTCTCCTCTCTCCTCTGACAAAAATGGGTGATAATCAAGCCCAGGGTTCCTATAATGGTGGTTAACAAAGATTTTTCTGCTCATTTCAAGCTCATCGATTAGAATCTCTGGTTATTTTTAAATAAGCCCCAGGCTGGGGCCATTTTAATGTACAAGCCTGGGAAAGCATTCTATCCAGGGTTGGATCCATCATCTGCTGCTGGGTAGAACAGACTTCTAGAGCTCAAGTCATGGAAAGTGGCAGGCTTTTACTATCTCAGGGGTTCTATGGACGAGGGGCAGGCTGGGTCTGGCTCTTTGTCTCTGACTTGGGGTTAGCCCCAAGGTTTCAGTCAAGGTACTGGCCAGCACTGCAGTTCCACAGCTTGCCTTGGGGTTGAGCTGCTTCCTTGATCACCGTAGCTTCTGCAAGCTCTCCAGACCTCACCTCGGGACTAAAGACACAGACTCCATGAGATACAGGCATCTTGTGGTGTGGTGGTCTACTCACTCTGAACACTGCAAAGGAAGAAAAGCACACCGGGATGGGGGCTGTGCAGCAGAGCAGACAGAGAGGAAACCCCAGTACAGAATGATGGGAAGAGACTCCACACAGGGCTCAGCTCACCTTGTGTACCTAGACCCTTGATCCCTCATCTATACACATGGAGCAGGGGAAAAAAAAAAAAAAGCAGTGAGAAGATAGGAGCAGGGAACACCTTCCTCATAGCAGGGATACCGACCACATGACAGGGACATTGACATACTGCAGAGATATTGACCACACTGATCCCACTCACTGTCAAGAATGATTAGCCTTGGTTCTGGAAAGAACTTTACTTTTCAGTCACTAAAGTCCTCGTTTTACAAACATGAGAATCTGAATTCAGATCCCCAGCAAGGAAAAACAAAAAAAAAAACAAAACCAAAAAAAAAAAAAAAAAAAAAAAAACAGAGATGGTTGCCTATAATTTCAATGCTGGTAAAACAGGGATGGAATGATGTCTATGGCTTCCTGATCTGCTTTCAGCTAGTATTCTCCTCTCTTACATTGGTCAAGACCCCTGCCTAGGGAATGGTGCCTCCCATAATGGACTAGGTCTTCTTACATCAACTAACAAGATAATCTGGAAAAGACAGAGTCAGAACCCAGATTAATTTTGATGATTCTTCATTAATATTCTCTTCTAATGTGATTTGAGACTGTGTCCAGTTGATAGTTAAACTAACTAGTACACACACACATGCATGTGCACACACCAAACACATGTTTAACCACAGAAAGGAAACCAATGTCAGATCAAAGTAATGGGTACACAGTAACAGAAGTATTGGTGAGGAGTTTCTTATAAATAGCAGCTTCAACTCAAAAACCAAAATGAAAATCGACAAATAAACCAGAAACTTGTGTGGGGATATGTTTCAAATTTAATAAAAACCAGTCTGGAATATCAGAGGACAGAGCCACCTCTTCCACTCTTTGGGGTTTTTTTGTTTGTTTGGTTTGGTTTTTTGAGACAGAGTTTTCTGTGTAACAGTCCTGGCTGTCCTGGAACTTGCTTTAAAGACTAGGCTGGCTTTGAACTCACAGAGAGTCTCTTGCCTCTGCTTCCCAAATGCTGGAACTAATAGTGTGAGCCATCGCTTCTTCTGCCTGCTCTGTCTCTCTACGCCTGCCTTAAATACCTTCTTTGCTCAGTTGTTTCACATCCAGGTTAAGATTAAAGGTGTGGCACCACTACTCCCTGCCTGGGAGCCTGGAACTCCTTCTGTAAACTAAAATGATCTCAAAGTCAGATTTGCTGGGATTAAGGGTGTAGATCACCACTCCCAGACATTCCCTGAGGCTGAGATTAAAGGTGTGAGTTACCACTTTCTGATCCTCCTATACTGACTGTGGGTTGATCCCTCTGATATCTCAAGCTGGTTTTTATTAAAGTTGAAACATATCCCCATATAACAAAAAAAAAAAAAAAAAATCCCAAACAAACCAAAGAGTGAAAGAGGTGGCTCTATCCTCTGATATTCCAGACTGGTTTTTATTAAATTTGAAACATATCCCCACAAACCAGAGCTTCATTTCTGGAAAGCTCACTCCAAAGTGGGTGACAGCCCAGAAAAGCTACAGCCCTGGAGCTCTTTGTATCTGGCAGGGGACAGTCAGACTATTTATTTTTTTCTTGAAGTTTGCTGATCCAAGTCACTTTTCTACCAACTGCTTATTCTTTCTCTTACTTCTGTGTGATGCCTTCAACTTTCTTTTTTTTAGTTGCCTGACTACGGCTTTACCTCTAGAGGCTCAGGGCCTTCTCTGCCCTTGGCATGGACATGTTTTGCCCTGGGGGAAATTATTTAGGAGGAAAGTGCTGCATAATAGCCTGCTCCCCCCTCTGCTCTTCGATTCTTTACAACCCCCACTTCCACAGAGTTTCCTGAGTCTGGGAAGAGGAGTTGTAGATGGCCATCTATGGCTAAGAATTGGGCCCCTAAGCCACAGCAAGCCCCTTGTTCTCAGGAGTTTTGCTGATGGTTGTTAGTCTTTGTTCTGTACCATGCTTTGGGGTGTTTGCGACTGCTTTGTTTTTATGACAGTTTGAGGCTAACAGCAGCATCGATGAATTTTGCTGCTCTTACACTCCTACCATTCCTGAACCAGGCATCTACAGGGATGGATGGATGATGGATGGATGGATGGATAGATGGATGGATGATGAATCAATGGATCGATGGATGGATCAATGGATCGATGGATGGATCAACGGATCGATGGATGGATCGATAGGATGGTGTCCCTTCTAACCTTTTGTCTGGCTTAACTGTTGGTCCAGTTTTTGGGAGGGACTCATTGGCTTGAAAAGGTACTGTTCCCAGTACATCCTATATAGTATTGGGGCAGGGCTCACATACACTAAACCATGTTGCTGTGAATATATATATACACCTTTTCTAAGGCTTGATTGTGTGCCACCCCAGGGAGACTTGGCCAGAAGGTTTTCAATCCAACTCATAATTGCATAAGCTCTTTTGATGGTGACTAGGATGGGGCCAGTGGTGGATTTTGCCCACTGCAATGCTTTATATACAGGTAGTCATTGCTGTTCCGGTTCTCTACACCAAGCTTCTGCCACCTTCCATCCCTGGGACAAAAACTCTGTTAGAACTCCTTACTCAAGTTGTTTCTGCTCTAGCCCTCTGAACGTCTGGTAATTTCTAACATGAAGAGACACTGGGATGATGGGCTACCCAGCTGTTTAGCCTTCACACAAGGGGCTAAGCCTCTTCAAAAGCTGTTTGTGCCTTCAAGCTCCCAATTCCATTTGGAATTTATCAAACTATAGAGAAGATGAGCAGCTATCAAGGTAGGCTGTTAAAATCCTCCAATAACCATGGAGCCCCAAGATCTGCAGCTCCTTTGCACTTACAGACACTGGCTGTTCTAGGGGTCTTCACAATGATTTGTGAATTCTCAAGTGTGTCTTACAGCCCTGTAACTAACACTCCAGGAATTTTCCAGCTGTACCTGGCCTCCCATCTTGTGTGGTGGATTTCTTTCCCACCCTCATTCCCTCAGGTGAACCTGTAGTCCTTTATGTGCTATTCTCTCAGGGGCACCGTGTCCTTTGGATGTCACTCACTCGGGGTCACCTCTGTGGTCTTTAGAGTCCATTTCCTTGGGTACACAACTATGTTCTTTTAGATGATATTCTCAATCTGTTTAACACTCAGGGGGCAGCATTATGTCATTAATATAATGAGTTCTTTTGACAGAGGGATGCAGTATAACAAAGCAAGGTCCATAACCATATCCCATGACAAACAGTGGGTACTTTGAAGGTGACCTTGGAGAAGTACTCTGAATGTCCACTGGTGACCATTCCTTGTGAATATAAATGAGTCTTGGGACCTAGCAGCTAAAGCAATACTAAAAAGTGGCCAAGTCTAGCATAGCATGGAAACACCTCATCATTTGTACCAGCAGTTTGGTCAAAAGAAATATTTGTACAGAGGCATTAGGTGGGAGAACTACCTTACTTAGCTATCAATGATTCACAGTCATTCTCCAGGAGCCATGGCTTTCTCACAGGCCGCACTGAGTTATTGAGAGGGCTCTGAGCTAGCTAAATAATCTCTATACTTTCAAATTCTCCAGTGGTTTCTGCAGTCTCATCATGGCCTCTTGGGTAGTCTAGACTGCTTGGCCTCCATCACTCTACTTATTTTAGGCAATTTTACAGGATCTCGTCTTGCCCAACCATGCATAACTGGCTTCATCATCTGCATCCCTTGGCAAAACTAATAGTTATATACCAGTATGGCCCAATAGTATATCTACTCCAAGAATGGTCTCTTGCACTGGAGAAAGTGCACTGTACTAGGGTGGGATAACTCCTCAACCCAAGAACAAGCAAGTCCCTTTACCCCCAGTGACCTGTTCCTACACCAACCCACTGTGGCCCATTGTCCCTGGTGCTTTTGCCATGAATTGAGGTGCACTCAACTCCAATATTCACCAAAGCCCAGATAATTACTATGTTAGTAGGGGACCAATAAGTCTGTAACTCGACCTGAGGCCTCAAGTCACTGTACATGTCCCTGTGTATGACCTTGGCTACCCCAAGCACAGGAATGTGTTGGACGTCTCCCACCCAGTGCACCTTTGTGCCTAGGAGGTTCAGTGGGACCACCTGTACATCCTGGTCTTGCATTTCTTTCATCATTTGCTGAGCTGCTCCCAGGTGTTAAGGCCTTCCAAAGGCCCATGAACACAGAGTTTGGCTTCTTATCATTTCCCTAGGAAAATCTAGCTGGCCGCCATTCCAGTACATTCACCTTTGGGTAATTTGGATGGGACCTATTGTCTGCTTATTCCTCTCGCCTCCTCCCAAGAGCTTTAGCACTTTACAAACTTGACTCCCACACTGATCTGTATTGTTAAGATTTGCCAGAGCCTCTCCAACTAGACTGTACATCGCCATGAGACTCAATAAAGCCACTGTGGCTTCATACCAGTCTCAATCACAATGAACTTTTGTTGGTTTTAAGTGTCCTGTGACCATAGTTCTATCAGCCCACTGACCTAAGATCAAACACAGCTCCTCATCATATTCCTAAGTCTGGTAGCAAAGTCTGTCATTCTTCTATGGTTTCCCATTCCCAGGGGACTCCCGATGAAGATAACCAAATGCCCTAATGGTTAGATAAGCCAGTCTATCAAAGACTGCTTCCCCCCACAGTCTTGGCATGCAACCCGCATCTTGAGGGCTGGGGAGTAATATTGTTCAGCTTTTCTGCCTCAACAGCAGTCAGACTGGTCCAGGGCGTGTCCATGTCCCACAGTCTCACAAGCCAGACTATGACAGTCTTTTTCATTGCTTATTTAAAGGACTTCAGTTCAGGTCTGAGTGCTCTCTGGTACTGGTCCATTGTTAAGAATGGATGTTAGATCAATTTCTTTTTATCAAAGGTCACACTGCGTAGATATCATCTCATCACATCTACCGTAGTCTCCCACTCTCTGGTTCTCCTCATGAGTTCAAAGGTCTTGGATCACAGAATGGGCTTTTCAAGCATAGATCTAACTTTTCTACTTTTCTTTTGGCGTGACAAAGACACACGAGCCAACATCTCTTATCTCATCCTCTAGTTTCCCTTCTAGAGCAGAGGCTGCCATTGGGGGGTACGAGGTGCCATTGCTTACTCTATTTTCTCCTTTACATCGACAAGTTCCTGTGTGGCTGCCACTTTGGCCTCAGATGCTACACATAGCCGTGGCCAGGTGATCACTGTAGCCACTTTTAGACCATTGTATGCTACTCTTAAATGTCTTAGATTTTTCCCTAAGCTTTAACCATTTTAAGGACATTTCCATACTCGTGACAAACACGCTCCTCAATCAGGCATGCCACATCATACCACACAGGCAAAGACTGCCATCCTCACATTGCCTCCTCAGACACTCCAACTTGCAGGGGCACAGCCTAGTTGTATGCCTCACTACCTATAGCAAGGCCCATGCAATTGCTGCCACAGAAAAAGACACACCACCACACACCATATGAGAAAGATGACTGTATCAGAATTCCCTCTGCAGATGCTCCAACTTCAGGATGCTCAGCCTCCATTGCAAGCTCGTCATAGACCACTCATCCCACAGCCCTCTCCGACTCCTTCAGTTCTGTTCTTGTCCCTGTTAGGATGCAAAGTGTTGCATGACAACTCTCAAGAAAACACAACACAGAGCACACTTGCTCACCCCAGAAAGAAAGTCTATGCAAGACCAAATTAATGAAACATAATCATACAAATGTTCTGTTTGGTGAGACAATGCAGTTTTATTGGGGTTATGCACAAGACACAGCAATGACCATAGGAAAAAAAGACATTTCTATCACCAGAAAGCCTACACAGGCCTGGTGACAGTCCACAAAGGCTGTAGACCTGGAGCTCTCTGCACAGCTTACAGGAGGCTCTATAGTCCGAACACCTTCTTCCCTGCATTTGTATCACAGTCCCTTCCCCAAGCTATCTGGAGGGAAACGTCATGCAATGCCTTCCTCCAAGGAGACAAGTATGTCAGCCAGCCTACCTTCAATGTACAAATCCTGAGGTATTCAATTTATACCAATGGAAGAGTTATTTGAGCCCAAATTTTTGGAGGTTTCAGCCCATGAGCCAATTTCCAACCTGTTTAGGACCCTACATACCGTACCTATCAGCAAGGGCCTAATGAATTGGCACCTCTCATTTGTACTTTCAAATGTGCTCTGTGGCCTAGGCCGAAGCCAAACATTCCCCATTAGATTATGGGAAGAGTACATCAGAGGACACTGTGGGATGGGTGGCTAAGAACTGTGTGCATGCAGCAGCAGTATGGGGGCGGGGGTGTCTGTGGCTCACAGGATTACTGGAGGAGACCCAAAGAAGACCTAGACACTCCAGGTTTCTACTTCATTGTCTTCATTCCTTAAGGCAAAGGGTGCTTTCACTCTAGGAAAGTTTTATTAAGCAAATGGAGGGGTCTGACTCAAAGGAAAAGGATAAGCTGGACACCTCACATTGAGATGAGAGGAACCCAGAATTTGCCATTTCTAATGATATTACTGCATCCAGGGCAGAAAGAAACAGGCTGTCCCATAACAGCCAAGGGGAGCTTGGGGAATGTGTGGGGACAGTTAATGACACCTGGACACCTCTGTGCTCTGCAAGTGGGGAGACGGGTCCTTGCAGAGAAAAGCAAAACAGTACATGGAAACAGCCATGCACTGTCACACTTGCGCAGTGCGTTTGAAGATTCCCTGAAGGCGAGGGCTCCATTGTGAGCCTTGTGCTGTGGACTGGCCATCCTCCCTGACATCAGGTCCCTCTTGTCAGATGAGAACAAAGGAGGACAGCCTCTGTCACAAAAGCAAGCTTCACAACTGAGTCCCTATCCCTGCAAAAACAATAGAGAGAAAGAAGGCCAGGTATGAAGGCTCGAAAGGACACAAGCAAATTCTATGTGTCTTTTCCCGATACTCTTCCTGACATGTATTAACAGCATTTCCCTTCTACCTTCAGTGAGTGATGTGGACACAGCTTACCAGCGGTTTTGACTCCCTGTGAGCTTTGTGCCCAGAGGTGGCTGCATAAGCCCAAGTACCCACATGGATGCTGTCAGCCACAAAGCAGGGCAGCCGCTTTTCTGGGTAGCTCTTTCACAATATCAAATAGTGCTCTGTGGCTTTAACCTGTGTGACCATGAATGCCCTGTCCTCCTTCGCTGAGCATGCTTATGAACGGACATGTTTAGGTTCCCTAGGTAAAAGCCCCATTGCTCTCTTTAGGGCATCAACTTCTAAATGATTCATATGAACCTCTTACCTGCGACAGGTATTATATTTTCCCTGTCTCTTTGTGTACCATCATCTGCTTGATCTGTTTTTGCACTCATGGACATGAGAGCCCTTGGAGTTCAATTTCAGTGTCTTCTAAACCATCCAGATAGTCACCAATGGCCTGGGTCAGGAACTGAGTTCTCTATGTTTGGTTAGAACTTGTGATCTCAAATGCAGCCTGACTGAGCTGTGGCTCCTTCAGGTCGGGCAAAGCCCTTTAGAGCCAAGAGAGATTGTCCATATGGATGTTCACAAGTTCCTCATATTCACATTAGCAGTGACCTGGGACAGGAGGTAAAGAAACATTGCCCTTCCATCACTCCAGGGGCACGCACAGCTCTATATTGACTTTGCAGGGCTCAGTGCAGGGACATATTCTTAAACCCTTTCCAGGTTGTCTGCAGAAGCTGTATGGAAGAAGAGACACGGGTGACCTTTCTGCTCCATGAAAATGCAAGCATAGCCAAAGGAGAGAGTTTTCAACAGCCAGGCCCCATGTGATGCTGCCCAAGGGGATCCTCTTTCAAGATCCTAGATTTTATCTAGGAGGGAAGAGGCCACAGTAACTCGTGTCTGGGAGAGAAATTGTTCTGTTCCCTCCATACCATGTCCCTGTCTTGTAGGCCCCTGTGAGGCTGAGTCATGTTACAGAGCCCCCAGGAAACCAATTGCCAAGTCTGCACGGTGAGGAAACCTAGATGGCCCTCTGAAACCAGTGCTGGGCAGTGCAGGTTACCAGGTCAAGGCAGTCTGGCTATAGGTTACAAGGTTTGGTCAATTGGTTCTGAAAGAGGAAGAACATTCTGGATAAATGGGTATTTTGTCACAAGATCCCATGTTCCCCAGGTCTGAGGCCACAGCCTTTGCAGAGAAGAGTAAGCAGTTCATTTTCATTGGTGTCAGGTACGAGCCTGTCTCTCTCCTCTGTCACCTCCCTGGATAGGGACACCAAGCAGGGCCTCTGACTCCAGGGTTGGGCTTGTCCTGGCTGGTGCTGCTGTTTGCCCAGCAGCAGCTTCCCATCAACATGCCTTCCTCTGCCTCCCACTCTCCAGCTCCTTACACCTGTCCAGCTGAGAGAGTGACCACATCAAATAGAGCCACCCGAGCCAAGACCAGGAAGGAAGGCCATGGTGGATCTCTGGAACTGACAAGTGAACTCCCAACCCAGCCTGGGGCCACATCATGACTAGGGCCACATGCCTGGCTCAGAGATTGCAGAGTGACTGGCCAGACTTGTTCTTTCCCCAAGAGCAAGCTGCTTCTGAGGAGGTTTCCTCTTTCCAGAGGTGGAAGGTGATTCTGCCACTCCCGTCAGTATAATCCAATGCTCCACAGCATTCTGGAGAGTGAAGTTTAGCACTGCAAAGCACACCTGCAGTCTGTGCTCTACACTGGAATGAGTGTGTACAAGCTGACACCCAGTCACTGCTAGTGACCACATTGGCTCTCACTGGCAGGGTGAGGAAGTGTAGACAAGCAACAAGTGAGTGTGCAGGGTTGGCAGGGTCAGTCCTCACCTAATTCTCTGCTCTCAAGTAGCAAGCAAAAGGTAGGTCTGGAGAATGTGCATAAAGTGTATGCCCCTGGACACCTTTGTCTTCTGCAAGTGAGCAGAATGATCCTTACAGAGAAAGGGAGACAATTTGTGGAAATCAGCTTCATATCTGAGAACTGCATTTGGCCCAAACCTAAAGAAGAAGGCTCCATCCTGTGGCCTGTGGTACTGTCTACTAAACAAGGAACCCTTCTCACAGGATCAGAACAAAGGGTAACAGCCACCATTGAAATAAGAACTTTAATGACATGCTAATGTCCTGTAAGAATGGGTGGGAGGAATGTGAAGACCAAGTGAGGGGGCCAGAGGGACATGAACTCAAATTCTTTTTGCAGCAAATGGTTCCTGACATTCCTTAACTACAGGGAAGCATGTCCATGGTCATGGCATAACAAAACATCTGAACCCCTGGAGCGCACGTCCATGCAGCCCAGAGAATAACCCTCTTTCCCTTCTGGGACTGGCACTTGGTGCTGGATTCCCCTCACTCATTCCCAAGAGGACAAAAGAACCCACCCCCCCTTCACAGCCCTGGCTTAATTTATTGGAAACAGAAGCAAATGTCTGCCCCCAGTTAATAACCACACATTCCAAACCTGCTCTGACCCCACAAGCAAGATGCTCAGTGTCACTGGCCATACGTTCCATGTGGGGCCATATGGGATCACATGGTGGTCAGGTTCTAGAGCGTGATGCTATGCTTTGGCTGGAAAGCATGACCTTCATGCCATACTAGTGCGAAGATTATTTGGCCACTCTCAATATGACCCACAATGATCTGGAGACTGAAGTTCAGAGTCAAGACCTTCTGTCTAGCACAACAGAACACACCTAGCCATACCTCAGCAGTTCCTCAGTCATCCTTTGTTCTTCAAAAAAGAAATCCATTGACATCTTTCCCTCTGGGGGGTGATGTAATCAGTCACGTGATATCCCCTCTTCACTTGGGCAGATGTTAAGTCAGGGTGAGCCTTCAGAAATACATCTTCTACCAGAAGCAGACACATAGCAAAATTAACATGTTCAATGGCATGATCTCTATAGATTAATTCCCCTCTGACTCAGGTAGCTGATTCCTACCTGGAAGGTACCCAGGTGAACACTACAGACATCACACCCAGCAGGAATCTTTGCTGCACCACTGGCTAACATCTGTAGATACATGGTAATCAAGATTTCCATTTAAGTTTGATCCCTAAGTCACGGGGCACAAAGTAGTCCCACAGCTGATGGCCTTATGAAACAACACTGTGTCCCAGGTCTGGGAATATCTACTTACCTTGTCTCCTCACGTCGCAGAAAAATCTCAATAGTCAAAAAATGGTCAAGAAATCCCTCAGTGGGATAAGAAAAATTCTACTAGTTTCTGGAATCCTGGGCCAGGGGACCAGCACCTTTGGTGCTTAGAGGAAGGAAACCATGAAGACGACGACACAAATGTTACCAGATCATCTGAAGGTTGTGTCAAGCAGAGGTAGAGGCAGCAGTTAAAGATGGGGCTTCCCTTCTCTACAGCCCCGCCCTGCCTCAGCACCCCGGGATGGGAGCAGGTTTGAAAGGCGGTATCTCCCTAGCGCACCTGGCACATGCTGAAACCCACCAGGAAGAAACCCTCCTCTCTCTCTCCTCATGGATACCTACAGAGGGCATGATGGCTATAATATTTGCAGGAACCCCCGCAGGTACCCATGCCCTGCACCATCACCCCCAACTCTCCTCTTTAGGGGAAGCTTGCTCCTGCTTGTCCATGGTTCCTGTCCCCATACTCACTCTTCTCCTCCCAGCTGCCTGACTGGACTTTCCTCTGATCAGTCCCCTTTTCCTTTACTGTACCTCTTGCCCTTTCCCCTCCGGTCTTCTCCCAGGGCCCGTTTGCCCCCTCTCCTCTTCTAACCCCGCTAGGCTTACATCATTCGTTTCTGCAGGAGTTAGTCATAATGTTGGTGAGGATGAGGGACAAGCTGTTGAAGGCCCTGAGTCCAGTGAGACACTCAGCTCTCTTACTGTAGGCGCTCCATCTGACACACCGCAGAGGCTGGGGGAATGTAGCTTCCATCCTTCCCTGAACAGCAGTACCAGAGGCACAGTGAACTTAGGTCGGAAGGAGCTGTTAGCTCAGACCCAGCACCTAGGGGAGGGGGAGAGGAGCTAATGCTCCGGTTCCCAGGGCTGGCAATGGGCGCTTGAGTGTGCAGGCTCCTGGGTTTCTGACCTGGCTCCTTCCCGTAGCTCTCCGTCCATACGAGGCTGACCCCAGCCCTGTAGTTTGATGACTACAGACCTGGGGCTGTTTTCACCCCTTGAAAGAAGACACAAGGAAAAGTTTCTGTTAGTAAAATTGACATTGAGCTACCCTGCTGTACATCAGGTCTCCACCTGATTCCTAATTCCTCCATTTCACCAAGCCCTCTTCCCTCTCCTTAGCTCATGGCCATATCCTCGTCTGCTACTGGCTCAACTTCCTCTCACATTCCACATAGGGGGATGCAGGGACAAAGCTACAGACACCTTAGGGTCTGTGCACCCATGCATGGATGCAGCCTGTCAGTGGGAAGGGGTGTTTACAAGCAAAGATCAAATACACAAGTGAATGTTGGTGGTTGTCTAGGATGTATGTCCTATGAGACCACATTTTTCTTTCCTTATTTTCTCTTACCTGGGAAGTGTGCTGTTTTTCTCTGAGATAGAGAGGCAACCACGTAGAGTATGAAGTACGTGAACAATCTGTGTCCTTACCTCCTTTCAGCCCTTTTGCCTAGTGGTGTTGGAAGCTGTGGGTACCACCTGGGGCTGGTGATCACTGCTGATAGGACCCAGTGATGGCCCCTCGAGGGACCTGGCCCTGTCATTTTCATCTTTGGTTTTGGTTTTTTCAATCCTGGGGAGGGTCCATGGAGGCTATATCATCAGGCAATGTCTCACTGAATCTCAAGTCCATGCCAATCTCCTCCATAAGGCTGCAGACGCTGTTGGCATCCAGGGCAAGTAGTCAGGTAAGCTGGACCTTGAGCAGACCTTGCTGCTTCCTTTCTCATCCAACTCTTGCAGTTGGGTCCTCCCAGATGAGATGAAGTTTAGAGGGAGATGGACCTGTAGGGCTCTTGTTTGAATGATGCTTCACAATTTTTTTTCTGCTTATTGACAGATGTCCCCACGGCTTAATTAGTATTTCAGTATAGTGTACACTACAGGGACATAGTTAGGCTTTCTCTTTCTTATAGGTTACATGATTTCTTGGATTTTGTAGCTCATGGTGCCCATGGCTTCTACAATCTTGTGACTGAAATTGTTGGGATGATTTCTGTGGAAAAGCTTCATCACAGAGACATAACCATGGGTGCCCTGTGAGTGGCCTATGGTTATCCTGCCCCCAGAACCTAAAAAGGCAAGTAGGATATAAAGGGGTTTTTTCAGTTTTTCACATGGTTGGCAGCCTTGAGCATCTGTGATTAGCTGGTGCAGATCCAAAGGCTTCAGTGCCTTGTATAATATGAACCCAGTGACCATAGTGTAAATCAGTATGCCAAGGTTCCATGTGTTGATGAGAAGTCTGTGATATCCTGGGCCCTACAATATCTCTGGTGCTAAATAAGAATGTGTGCAATGAACTGCTTCTAACATCTGGCCAGTGGTGACTTTATGGCCACTACCAAGTCACAATGTTTCATCATCTGAACACTGACTTCATTTCCCATCTATGGGTTCCAGCAAAGATCTCACCTTTCCAGGAAGTCTTCTGTGAGCTTCAAGCATCTCAAAGTTTCTCAGCATTATTTGATGCTAGGATCACTCTGACCCCAGGGAATCGTTTTCTGTGTCTTCCTCCAAGTAGACAAATATGTCATCAGTCAGCCTTCCAGCTCGTTGACAAACTTCCAAACTTAGCTTATTGGAAGAGAAGGTTTATTTGGACTCACAGCTTTGGAAGCATCAGATCACATTCAACTCTTTCCAATGCTTGGGGTGACACATTATGGCCAGAGCATACAGCAAAGCCATTCAACTTCACAACCAGGAAGCAAAGGGAGGAGAGAGAGAGAGAGAGTATGAGAGTGTGACACATGGAGATTCTAAAGTTCTCCTCCAGAGAACTCCCTCAATGACCCAAAACCTCACTGGACTCCCAACTCCCACCTCTAAACAGCATCAAGTTACTGACCAAACTTTCAATACTTGGGCTAGCTGAGACATTCTATATGTAAAGCAGTAGCAGTGAATTATGAGAGGTAAGATGCCTATCATTCCTTTCCAGGCAGCAGAGGTGACAGGGATATAGAAGATCTGCTAAGGGTGTGATGCCCATTGGTGCTCTCTCCAGAAGACAGGTAGGCTCTGGCCTGGTCCTCTCTTAATTCTTAACCCACAGAATCTGTGTAAAAGCCAGAACACATCCCTCTAGGCTGTTGTCTTTTGTATGACAGATTGTGTTTTATTTCCGAGTCTTCATCCCCCCCAGAGCACTTGATTTCCCCAAAATATAAAACCTGAGGTTGATTCTGCTTTAGACAAATGGAAAATCAGTTCCATGTGTACACTGTCGATGATCAAAGGAGCTGCAAGCAAAGATGTGGGACTAAAATGTCCATCAGCAAGGAAAAGGGGTCAGCTGAGAGTTCTCAGGCTCACGCACAGTGCCGATTTCTGCTTGATATGGCTTTCTGCTGGGGAGCATGAGCTGCTGAGTCAGAGGACAGTAGTCTGTGTGTGGTTCCTGATGCCTGGGGGTGGAGAAAATGCCTGTTTCTTAAAACTCTGTATTCCCAGGACACATATTGCTTCAGGCCCCACCGAGTCCAACAGGACAGCTGGCGCCATAGTGTTGGGTCACTCCACTGGGCCAGAAAGCATGAATTAAGGAAATATAACATTTTCATCGGCCTAGGGACAATCCTAGGGACCCATCCCCATCATAGTTCACTCTCTGACTGGAATGATGATACTTAGCAACACTCTCGGTCCCTCTAAAAGCAGCATAATAAAGAGACAGGCATGGAGTCAAAACATTGCACAATGGGATTGGAAAATCCATATATATACACAATAGCTGAGTTTTATTACTTTCATGATTAAAAGAGCTGATTGGGTGAGCCCACTTAAGACATGACCTGATACCATAGGAACACAGGTCAAGTGAAACTCAGCAAGCAGGTTGCAGAAGAGCTGGGCCCCCGTTCTAGTCCTGCCTGGTTCCTCTGATCTGGAGCTAGCTAAGTGCAGCCTCCCAGCCCCTGGTTTTTCCAGTGTTTGGTCATCCTGGCCTTGCAGCACCCACTGTGATTATCAGCTCCCCAGAAGCTCATGGCTTTGACACTCCCCACTTCCCAGAGACAGATCTCCTACCCACAACTTGCTCATCAGACTCTTACCAGGTGCCTGGTGGCTGACATACAGAGCACACCAAGAGTTCCCATCTTGTCTCTAATGTCTTTGACTTTCTCTAGAAAGGACAAGATGGAAAGCGGAGGCTCCATCCTTACTGTTCTGTGGACGGACACTGCTCGTCTGTACTGGAAGTTGACCCACACTACCAACTTCTCTCTAGCCAGGTTCCTGCTGGTATATACATCACCTAAAAGCCTTTGTCTTTTGGACCTTGTCACTAATTGTTTGCTATTCTGGGCAGCTTCCAACCAAACCCCCCCCCGCCCCCGGGAACATGGCATTTCACCAGGCAGGATCCCATGAAATCCAAATTTATGTCAGTAAGTGATGATGAAGTTGTTCAATTGCCCCATCAGAATTCTGACTAGCACAGAGTCCTACAGAAGAGAATGAAGGTCTTTGCTGTCCAGTGGAATATTGTGTTCAGAACAGCACCCGAGGCCAGTGTGAGCAGAGGCTCTGGACTTCCTAAGCAGGAAGGTCTCTCTCATAGGAAAGACATACTTTCCCAGGGTTCAGATTTGTGGGTCACAAAATGCTGCATAGGAATGATATGATAACACAACCTTAATATAGATAGCATTTGGAGAATTGCACTGCCAAGCTACCATATCACCCTGTGACAGCACATACATGCTATGTTCCTCCACACTGTGACAAAATGCCTGGGGTGGGTATTGTCGTGGGGAGGTCATGGGAGGAAGGAGAGAAGGCATGGTAATAGGGGCAGAAAGCCAGCTGGTCATAATGCAGAGAGCAAAGCCTCAGCAGGAAGAGCTCAAAAGCCTGCTCTGGTGACTCATTTCCTCTAGTTAGGATCCACTTCCTAAAGGTTCCACAGCCTACCGAACAGCACTCCCACATGAGGAGCAAATGTTCAAACACTGAGCCAGGGAAAGCTCAAATTCATGCCACCACAGTGTCACTGACTGTTCCCAGCTTTGCTCGGCCACTTTAGATGCAAAATATTTCTTCATTCGGGGGCTCAAGGACCCCAAAACAACACAGCTGAGCTGCTAGAGTGCAGGACCAAGAGTAGATTTTGAGTTAACACAACCTTTGGTAGCACACTGTAACATTTGCCAAGTAGAGCAGGGGAACCTCCTGGGAGGGAACACTCTTACCCTAGTGCCTCCTGCTGGAAGCAAGTTCTGTGGAGGGGAACACACTGTGCAGGGTCCCCCCCTGCAGGCCAATCACACCCTCCTGGGTGTCTCACATCTCCACCCATCAGCCTTTCCCCAAGAATGATTCCTCCTGAGCTTAGTCCAAAAATCCGGAGACACAAGAGCACAGGAGGGGCTCTGTGAACCCACTGCTTGCCAGGGGAAGGGATGGGGGTCATCCAGAGTTTCACCTGCACATGAAAGCAGGGTGCATCCAGGGAGTTTGTGGTGTGGAGCAGAAATAGGATTCATTCATTAGTATTACAGGAAAAGCAGAAGAGAAAATTTCCCTCAGAGACCGGCTTGACAAACATCCTTCATGCCTGCTGCTTATCTGCAGCTAGCAAGCAAGCTGTCAGCTCAAATGAGGATACTGCGGAGTACCATTCACTTTTCTCTTCTTGCAGTAGGGAAAGGGGAGAAACAGAAGAGTACCCTAAGTGCCTTGAGACAGCACAAGCATGTGTGTAGTCAAGGACCCATGCTGTTAGCAACAGGAGAGACATTTTGTACTGGCCTGAGGTAAGGCTGGCTCAGCCCACTCCTGTTCTGAGGACAATTTGGTCAGAGCACAAACCCTTGGGCTCTAATAGTACCACTTTACCAGGAGCAGGCACAATCTTCCTCAAAAATATGTGTGTTGTGTTCTGCAAAGCCAGGGAGGAAAAGGAATGTTCTGGGTTGGGCTCCAGCTTCCTTTTCTCTCTCCAAAGCCCTGTGAGTTGTTGTTGTTTTTTTTTTTAATGTGTGTGTGTGTGTGTGTGTGTATGTGTGTATGCATGTGTGTGTATGTGTGCATCTGTGTGTGCATCTGTGTGCATCCATGCATGTGTACATGTGCATGTGTATGCGTGTACATTACATGTACTTATATACAAACATGGTTATACATTCTCATGTTTGTAAATACAAGTGTGCAAGTGCCATGGAACATATGTAGATGTCAGAGGACAACCTAGTTATTAGCCCCCGCTTTCCACACCTTATTTGGGGGCGGAGGCTCTTGTATGCAATCACCACTGCATTTACCATGCTAGCTGGCCTGAGAGCTTCCAGGGATCTGCCTGTGTTTCCTATCTTAACATAGAAGCACTGGTATAAACACATGCCTGCCATCACTTGAAGGTTTCATGTGGATTCTGGTAATCCAAACTCAGGTTATTACACTTGAGCTGCAAGTTCTTTACCCACTGAGCTCTCTCCAGACCCTGTCTGTAGGGCACAGAGCCTGGACCTTGACACTTCCCCTCATCTCTTTCTCCCTCTTTTGTTGCAGCACCTGGTGACCCTTCCCCATGGCTCTCTTGCCTCCTGTGTCCCCTCTGCCTCCTTGTATCTTCCCTCATACCTGGATGAGATGCTGGCGTCTTTCCAAAGATATTCTGGGGTTCTTCCAGATAGGCAGCCTCCAAGAGCCTTTCTGTCCCCCCGAGTCTCTCTGAGGTCATTCTCACTCTTTGCTGACCTCTCTAAGGAGGATCTCTCGCCCCTTCTGGCTCTCATCGCCCGACCTCATTCTCTGAATACTACAAGCGATATCACTCTCAGACTTTCCCTTCCACAAGGGGCAAACTTGGCATGTGTCCATCTCTAAAGACCATTCCCTCTCCATACAGGGGCCTGCTGCTGCCACAAGAGCACCTCAGGATTTCTCAGACCACTCTGTGGTACTACAGCCATTCACACCTTCACCACCTCCATTTTACTCCGTTCCTCGTTTCTGCATGCTGCTCTAGCCTGAGTATGGGCAGGTGTGTGTGTGTGTGTGTGTGTGTGTGTGTGTGTGTGTGTGTGTGAGTGCATTTTCCACAATATTCATGTACACATGCATGTGTACACACGTGAGTATATGGAGTGAGGCACACAAAGAATTGGAACGTGGATAGACCTTGCTGAAGTCATTTCCTTTAATTTAGTCCTAGTTTTCCCGATGTGAGCAAACAAGATTTTATTCTTCCTCCAAGCCTCTAAATTCAGTCAGAAAGAGAAACGGAGGACTGCTCTAAACAGCCTTAGACACTGAAGAAAGTCCCAGCTCTGGACAGACACATCCCCACAGGCACACTCAAGAGAAAAAGCACCATAGGACAGACTGGTTTGGGGCTTGAAATGGCATTGAGTGACAGGGGTACTAACTCTCCCTGTGGACCACCTGTGATGCATTTTAAGGGGAAGAACAGAAAAGCAGGAACTTGTCAGAAAAGCGTGAACGATCTTATTCACCCTTGCTTTCCCCTCCGTGTCATAAGGGTTCCGGGATAGGGGTGAGGCAAGGACAGAAGAATCAAGTTCACAATGATGACAAGACCATTGTCTATCTGGTTTATGCCCTGTCACTCTATCAGAAAGAGTCCCCACTGAGCACCCTCCTATTGACCCCAACACTCCATAGACATGGACTCTTTACATATCCATGACCCTGTTCATCTGGGATGCGATGAATATATGTTTCTTTTTCTTTCTGTATGCCCTGAGTGCTTGATGCCTAGGAAACACCCAAAAAGCAAATAATTATACAAGATAATGACTGTATAAATAAATTTGCCCAGTACTTGGGAAGCACACATGCCTTTAATCCCAGCACTAGGAAGGTTGAAACAGGAAGTGATGTGGCTGGGCAGAGATAGGAGTAGAAAGTGGGAGGAGACAAGCTTCACACACCCCCCTCCCCATTTCAGCCTGTGCTTCCCTTCACTTCCTGATTCAGTCTGAGGATTTGTGGAGAGACAGGATCTTCTCCTTTCATCTGTGGTGAGCTAAGTGACTGTGGTTCATTCCTCCTCTGTCTCTCTGATATTTTAACATTTGCTCCCCTTGCCCCAAAGAAAAGAGCTTTAACAGGGTTGAAGAGATGATTGGGGGCAGAGGGAGATGGCAAGGTGCTTGCAGTGTGAGTATGAAGATCTGAGTTTGAGCCCCATAAAAAGCCAGTCTGGTTAGTGCATGCCTCTAACTCCAATACTGGGGAAGGGGACAGAGATAAATGATCCCTGGGGCTCACTTTTTCGTCCAGTCTGCCAGAAACCAGCATTCTAGGTTCAGTAAGAGACCTCAGTTCTCAATAAATAAGATGAATATTTATTGAGGAAGGCACCTGACATGAACCTCTGGCCTCTACACACACATCTACCACAATGTGCATTTAAACTTGTATATAGTCCATAAAGACACAGACTTAGAAATCAAAAAATAAAAATAATTATATTTTTTAAATGGACTATAGCTGGCCAGTGGTGGTGCATATCTTTAATCCCAGAACTTGGGTGGCAAAGGCAGGCAGATGTTTGTGTGAGACCAGCCTAGTCTATAGAGCAAGTTCTAATATAACCAGGGCTACACAGAAACACTGTCTCAAAAAAGGGGGGGGGGATTTTTTTTTTAAAGGACTGTGTTACTGTAGACCTTTCTAGACTTCTCCTCTCAGAGCACAACAAATGGCTGAATCCCAGACCCTGAGGCACCAGGGCTGCTCAGTCCTTCCTGAGACACGTCAGTTAACACAAAACTCAGAACTCAGTCTGAGCCTCGTCTAGGAAAACAGATCCATTGTTTGTTCAAGAACTGATATTCTCCAGTTGGTGACAAGGGTATGTCTCCATCACCTGAGAACATCACTTTGGGATGGGGCAATAGGGCATCAGTCTTTCCCTTCATGGTACGGAACCAATAAGAAGCCACATTCCCCTGCCTCTGACCACCATCACAAGAAAGGGTCATATGGATATCAATATCTCTGAAAATAAAAAATTAAAACCCTGAGGTATGGTTTCTCCTTGTTCCCTATCACTTTTTACACTATCTTGAAATCTAATGAAAAAAAAAAAAAAAAAACTTTCAAAACCCACCATATGCCAGGAAACATGTGAGTTAACTGGTCCTTTCCAGGTGCCAGCATTGTGCTGTGGTGTGTGGAAACAGAAGAGGCTAAAGGGTAGGAACTCTGTGAAATGACAGGACCAAGAACATAGTGAGATCAGAGTTAAACATTTCAGGGGAGGCAGCAGGAGAGAAACTTACCTAGAAAGGTATTTACTAGGATTAACCAAAGGCAGAGGCAAAGTAAGCTCTAGGGAGGGCTTCTGGCTTCCCATATGCTTAACTAGACACTCATAACACCTCCTACTCAAGAGAAAATATGCATGAATGGGAGGCCGAAGGCACGGATCATGACCTGGCTTCCAGGAGTGAGAGGGGTCTTCAAAAAAAACTAAGGTGTGACTCCAAGGCAGTCAACCATGAGCTATACAAGTTTGAAGTTCTGATGATTATCCCAGTATGATTATAAACATAAGCATATATCTTGCAAATCAGTCATGTGTGGAGCCAAAAGAACACAATCCTATCTACCCATAACCAAAACTTCAACCTAAATTGAGGTCAACATGAAAGAATTCAATGTCTCACAAGACAAGAAGCATGGCCTTAGAGTCATTAAAGGTGACTCATCTCAATGACACAGACAACCCACCCTTTTTAGAAATCACCCCCAACACCTTGACTAAATTTGTAGGGTGCTAAGTAGTGGTGGTCTTATAGTGGCCTAGGGGCACTGTCTCTGTTCAAGGTCAAAAAAAGGAGGTCAGAAATCCCTACAGTCTCTCCAAAAAGGAGGAACAAAACCCAGAAAAGCCTCTCAGCAGAGGAAGCTGGAGCCTATGCAGAGGTGTTAATATTTCACTGACAGGCTTGTACTCACTAGGACTGGATGCCAGTCACGCGAGAGGATGAACCAATTTAGAACCCTGACAAGGAAAAATAAGGAAATTGTTTTATTTCAGGTAAAAATTCAGAAGAGAAGGGAAGGCCCCAGTTCGATCTTAAGGATGAACCTGCCAGGGGAAATAGGTGTGGCCAAAGCATAGGAGGCACCAGGAGGAGCTGAGGGCAGATCAGGCTTCACCTGCTGTTCTCATCTGTACAGAACTCTGCAGAGCGTTCATGCAGAGCATGGAGGCCATTAGTCCCCGAACTACGGGTGTTTTAGTGGCACAGTGCCAACAGAAGCTAGATTACAGAGATGGCAAAGTGTCATTTCTTTACAGGGAAGTAAAAAAAAAAAAAATGGAGACAAGTGTAGACAACCCCGTGATAAAGCCTGCACCTGCAGAGTGAAGGACAGTTGGAAATTGCAGAGTTTGATGTTTCTGCTATATTTTAAGTTTGTAAGAGAGATTAATCATATTTCACAAATCACTGTAGGAAACCAGTAGAGAGAAGGAGAGAACGAAGCAGGAAGGAAAAGAGATGGTAGATGGGATGAAAGTCCTGCAAAGATGAGAAAAGAAAAGAATCCAAAGTGTTTGGGAGAAGCCCCAGGAGTTAGCTTTAGGTAGGAAGAAACAGCTCCTCATTTGGCAGCCAGTGATGAGTGAAGGGCAGGCCCTGAAAGGCTGGGATGCTTAATATTATGAAGCTGACAGGATCCAGAGTCTCCAAGGAGACAAGTGTCTGGGCATGCCTGTGAGAGAGCTTCAATATCGAGTTGAGGTAGGAAGATTTGCCCAGAATGAAGGCAGCACCATTCAGTGGGCTGGCATCACACACTGCATGAAAAGAACCACAATTTCTCTCTACTTCCCCCTCCTCGTTCATCTCCTCCTCTCTCCCCTCTCTGCTCCCTATCACTTCTCTATTGTTACTGATGGTGGATGCAGAGTCCCCAGCTCCTTCACACCCCTGCCACCATGCTTTACTCACTGGGAGTCCAAATGATCCTTTCTGCCCATAAGTGGCTTCTGTCAGGGATTTGCCATATTGAGAAGAAATATAATTACTGTAACAGGTGTGAAGGAATGGCAAGTCTTAAGGTGATGAGTGGTGGCTTATGTGGTGGCTTCTGTCTTCACCACAAGGGCAATTACAGTCTTAGATTACTTGCTGGAGTCCCCAACAACTATCACCCCAGTCTCCACAGAGACTCCTGAGCCACCTGAGAAGGAAGACCCAGAATCAGAATTGGGGAAAAATATAAATCTGATGTGTGTTACAGAGTTTTCTAGAGAAGGTGATGCACCTCTGTAGCCAGGAGGATTCACTGATACTCATCCTGAGAATAAATGATCAGAGGCATCTCAGTTCTGAGCCCACAGAACCCATCAAGAGAGATAATGGGTTCAAAAAGCATTTAACTCTCAGGAAGGACAACTTTTACAGGAAATGATAAGAGCAGGAAAATTTGGACACCATGTGGTGATATATTTTATATTTAATAAAAGTCAGCCTGGAATACCAGAGAACAGAATCACCTACAGTCAAACCCTGAGGGTAGAGAGTGGTGGTGACATACAACTTTAATCCCATCATTCAGGAGATAGATCTTTCTGTGTTCCTATGAGTTCAAGGCCTAACAACCAAACAGTAATAGCTCACACCTTTAATCCTAACTCTAGGTTTATGATGCAGAGTTGAACCGGAAATGAAGGAACTGAGAAGAGAAGATATTGAAGGCAGGAGGAGCAGAGATTCAGGCATTCTGTAGGAGTGACCAGCCAGGCCAAGAACTCTTGAAGACAGCATTTACCCTGTTTGGCCTGAGAAGTTGGCTGGGTGAGAATTGACTGTGGCCTGCTTCCTCTCTCTAATATTCTAGCCTTTTCCCCAATATCTGGCTCTGGGTTTTCATTATATGCTAACTAGAGTTTACGCAATATCCCCAAAGCTCTTCAGTGAGTCCAGGAAGACCAAATAAATTAATTTCAAGACCACTCTGTGACCAAGATTGAACCTTCCTTCTTGGATTCATTTCCCTCACACCATGGCTACCTTTGTCCTTCAGTTCCACTCACCAGGAGTCTAAGCTCACTAAACCTGGATGGAGAAGATAAATTTCTGAGGCCTGTGCAAACTCCAGAAAGGGTGGGAGTTCAGGGGACATTCTCTCTAGTTTCTGAGTTCACAGGTAGAGAAAGCTAAGTCCTCTGGCACCTTCAAATTTCTAAAATTTGTGCAGGCTCCTGAGAGGGTTCAAAGATTTCTTGAAGGATACAAATTCACTTAAAGAGAAGTTGGTAACACAAGCGGCCCCTCACCTGGAATATTGCTTCAGTTCCTGGAATGACAAGTGGGAGAAAAAAAAAAAAAAAACCCACCTACTTCTGAAACTGAGACAAGCAGACCACAAATATCAGTTCCTCAGGGGACCAACTGGGTACTGGAAGCAACACCCTGAATTCTCTGAATCCCTTGTCTCTTGTAAATAACGAGAGGAGGTCATTGGCCTTACCTAGTGTTGCTGACAATTAAATGAAGCTAATCGAGGTAGCATGTACCCAAGTTCCCTAACAGCACAGAACCACAAGGGTCCTCCTCCCCCTTCCTCCCTCCTCCATCTGCTCTTTTCCTCCATGCCCAGATATGTGACTTCTATGGCGCTGAGAAACTTGGACCCACAATCAGAAGTGCCCAGAACGTTCCTCTCTGGTGATCTCAGCCCTCACAAGGTGACCCCAGTAGAGGCCAATATACTGACAGTCCTATTGTTGGCGAGTGGCCACTCTTTGCAGGGATGGGCAGAGAGGTAGGTGGTACCTACTTGGTCCTCTGTGCATGTTTGTGGAGGAACACAATAAATTACATCTGTAACCCAGAGAGGTGAGGATGAGGGGGGGACTACTGTAAAGAGGGTGGTACTCAAGGAGAGCCAAAGCCAGGTGGTGTGGAAGATGTAACCTCACATATGTACCTGATACCAACAACTGTCACAAGTCTCTGCCAGAGCCACAACCAGTAAATTCTGACTCCCTGACATGAAGGGTTTTTTTTCCATTTGTTTATCAGCTGTACCTGAATCGAGTGATATTTTAATTACCGTCTCCCACCCCAGCCCCTACACCCCACTTGCTGGCCCCTGACAGAAAGAAAGAAGATGGAAGAAAGGTAAGTTATTGAAGAAGGCACTGGGAACAGATCTTTGGCCCCTACAGGCATTCACATATAACACACACACATACACACTGCCCAAAATAAAAACAAATGAGGAAGGCTGGGGTCATGGCTCAGTTGGAGTGTTGCTTAGCATGAATGTGGACCTTGGTTAAAGCCTCAGCATCACATAAAGCAGGCACAATGGTGCAGACTGATAATCTCAACACTTGGGAAGTAGAAGCAGGATAATCAGAGGTTCAAGGCCATCCTTGGATACCCAATAGTTTCAAGGCTAGTCTAGCCTGGGCTACAAGATATTATGTTAAAGAAGAAGGAAGGAAGGAAGGAAGGAAGGAAGGAAGGAAGGAAGGAAGGAAGGAAGGAAGGAAGGAAGGAAGGAAGGAAGGAAGGAAGGAAGAGGAGAAGAGAGGAAGCTGCTTGGTGAGCCAGATTTCTACCTGAGATGTCACACTCCATGGGGCCAAGACTAGGTTTCTGTGGTCATTTACTTTCTTCTGGCATATATTAGACATGCAAGAAACAATTACTGAATGAATGAATGAATGAATGAATGAATGAATGAATGAACGAACACCAACCCATCAAAGCAGTCTAGTGCAGGCCCATATCTTCCTATCTGGAGCCTGACTGTCCATGTTTCACCCCATGGCTCATTACCTGAAGAAATACACACCTAATGATACCAGGTCATTGGTCGACCCAGGTCATCTTGTCGGAAGCACAGGAAAAGGAGACACCTGAGAGGAAGGATGTTGGTCTCTCCAAGGCAGAGGAAGCACCTGGCTTCAGAGTGAAATGAGATATGTGTTATGACTTTCAGAGAGCAGGCACTGCTCCGGCCATGCCTATTCTTCACTGCATCTCGCTGCAGCAAACAGAAATTCCAGGAGCTATCAGCAGAGTGTGGAGTACTCTGCCACTGTCCTGTGCCATGGAGGATCCTCAGAAGTCTTCAGAGAAAGAAGGGGGCAGAGGTACAGCCCAGCATAGTTGTGACCAACTGTATGCACCTGGGCCAACCCCCTGTAGACCTACATGCTCTCTACTCCAAAAGTAGGACATGTGGTCTCAATTGCCAGGACTCGGGAAAATACCCCACCCATTTGATATGGCATGCTTTTCTGCATGTTCTGAAATACCATTGGATGTTATAAAGGTTCTATTTTGGCCTATGGTAGGCCAGCTTATAGGCTGGTAGGAAATCCAAGTATAGATATAGGGGAAGAAAGGGAGAGTCAGGAGAGATGCTGTGAGCTGCTGTCAAGGAAGAAGATGTAAAGGAATTCAAGTAAGCCATTGGCCACGTAGCAAGAAAGATTACTAGAAATGGGTTAAGATGCAAAAGCTAGCTAGCAATATGCCTGAGCCATAGGCCAAGCAACATAAAATTAATATAAGACTTTGTGTGATTATTTAGGACCAAACAGCTGTGGGCTATTTGGGACAGCTGATTCAGATCTTGGGGCTAATCTGGGCCAGAAACTTCTTACTCTACCCACCCATGACTTAAAAGCACTTGCCTTTCCACCCAGCCGACTGGCATCACCATGAATGAAGCAGTATTGTGTCACATAATTAAATATTGTGCTAGCTTTGTAGAAACAGGCACTGTACAGAGGGATGGCTAAGACAGAGGTGGCTCAGCTTCTCCCTCCCCATCCTGCTCTGTATTGTCTTGGTGGCACAAACACCTGGTGATGATAAATCAGTAGCTTTGGTAGGCCACAACCTGGGAGCCTCCGCTTATGCAGGAGCAAGACTGTTGACCTCACAAGTGTAAGAAATAAATTGATGGATTCAAAGGCCAGAGCTGACAGCAACTCTACCTCTCTCTCTCCCAAGACAGTTTTTAACCAAGAGCAACTCTCCCAAGACAGTTTTTAACTGTGTGTGTGTGTGTGTGTGTGTGTGTGTGTGGTGTGTGTGGTGTGTGTGTGTGTGTGTGTGTGTGTGTGTGTGTGTGTATGTGTGTGTGTGTGTGCTCCCTTTACTTTTCCAGTGCTGAGACTAGCCATGAGCATTCCACAGTAAACATTCCCACAACTCCAGACCAGATTTGCATTAAAGGCCAGCTTTCAGAGCCTTCAAGTCACTGCTCCCCGCTGCCCCCCCCCCCCCCCCCCCCCCCCCGGTCACTTCCACCTTGACTTCTCTAGACATGGCTGTATTATTCAGATGGTCTCCCACCTCGGAGCCCCCATGAGAAAAGAAAGTTCTCAACACCAGAGAGTTAACATAGAGGAGTAACTGGTGATTCTAGGCTCCAGCTCATAGCACTGAGTATTGCAGCTGCATGGGGCCTGCTCAGGTATCTTTTACCTTGAGTCTCCAATGCGGCCAGTCCAATAAAACAGCAGTGACATTTCCTTGTTCATGTTTCCCTCACCAAATCACCTTCTCTGTGTGTTACTGAGCCCCACTTCCCAAAGAATGCTTGGTGGCGAAGTTGGGTATCCTGCCGGTAGGGAACTAACATTCCCCACAAAAAGTCTCTCTGTCCCCAGCCCCATTGTTTCTGCCCTTGGTAGGAGGTCAGAGGATTCCATGACAGAAAACACCATCACAGGGATCTGGAGAGCCAGTCCAGAATGACCAGGATGACAAGATGATGAAATGGAGGTGAGCTAAGCAAAGAAGCTGTGAAATTCTAGGAGTAGCCCAGCTATTGACTCTCTAAGAGCTGCGTGTCCTTATGGAGAGTGGAGGCTTTGCTGACCCCAGCAGAGAGAAGCTGGATTCTCTCACCCATTTACTCCTGTATGGGACAGCAATTCTGTCACCCACCACAGGAACAAGTAGGGTGAGGTGTAAGTGTGGGAAGCATCCTGTCACAAAAGCCCTTTCAAAGGGACATTGATGGAGTGGCATGGTTCCAGGAGCCAGAGCTTCCTTGCAGCATTGACAGTATGCACAGAACCCCAAGGCCGGCTCACCACACAAATGTCAATATACTCTCCTGCCAGGAAGCCTGTGCTGTGTGTATGCAGAAGCTCGAGCTTCTGCTATGAAATTATGCTTCTAATTTTAGCTAAGTACAACCACACAGTGAAATCAAAGATCTTTAAGTAGCTTATGTTAAAACTCATGGGCCTGGTGCCCAAACCTTCCCTGTATCATAGAGGAAGTCATTGTCTACTTTAAAAGATCACATTCTTGTACTTATTTCTATATGTCTATGCAATGTACTATTCTGGCACTTTCTGATTAGGAGACATTTTGGCGTAGTTTCTGCCATGGTAGGCAAGTTGTTCTTACCTCCCACCACCACCACCCATGAGCCAGCTCCCTGCACCCTCTTCCCACAGAGTTTGCATTGGTAAACTGAGGCAGAGATTGTTCATGCTGAGTGCATGGTCCTGCAACCAGCATGCTCCCTTTCCCCTTTCTCACACAACTTTTATATTTTTTTTGAGGAGTTAAGAGTTGTCTTATATTTTTATTTAAGTGTTTATGCATTTTCTGCTAACACTTCAAAAATTAAGATGGTTGTTAAACGCCTCAGAATGTTTCCAAGTGTTCAAATATCTTTATTTTCTATTAGAGATTTGTGATCCTTCCCTGCCTCAGTTGGGTTCAAGCCTCTGCTTCCTAATTTCATTACAGTATATTACACATTAAAAGGAAAAGTTCAGGGGAAAGAGAAGAAATACATAGTTTGATGATAGTTAGAAGGTAGGTAGATTAATCTTGATAGATAATTAATAGGTAGTAGATGGATATTACAGATGAGAGATAATAAGTAAATATATGGGAGATGACTGATATATAGAAAAACAGCTAGAAGATAGATGAAGGCATTATTTTCATGCATATTATATTCTCTTCCCCTTGGCCATCACCTAGCACCTCTCCTTTACCCTCAACGCTTTTCTTTTCCTGTGAGGACATGGCCATGGATTTCTACCACCACGTTTTCTAGTCTCTAGACTCCGCTTATTTGTCTTCTGTTACATACCTGCTTTGCTTTCCTCTTTTTTCTTTCCCATCTTAGTTTTCCAAGAGATGCTCTCTGGGCTTCTGGTGGTCCTCCAATGTCTATTTCTAGTCCAAAGAGAGGGTATTAAATGCTGTTTGGAACTTGAGCAGGTAAAAAGAAACGCAGACACTCTTGAGGAGGCATCTGATGGTTGCCCTTGGTAGCATTATATTTCCAGTATCTCCCTAGGAGAAGGCAGGGTGGCATGGCTACTGCCTGGATGAAGTGAAAACCAGCCCCTTTTGGCCAACCTTTACCGACTATCATTCCCAAAACTCTGCCTGCAATCTGTGAGATCAACTGTTCTCAATTGGGGGATTTTCTGTCCCACCAGCATGTAAATGTCCCACCTACGTATAGGATGAATTGTGTCCTCCATCTCAATTTTCAAATGGTAAAGTCCTAACCCTAATGCATCAGAACATAGCTAGGGTCAGAGACTGGGCTACGACAAGTACACTTAATGAAGAAGGAAGGTGTCATCTCTCTGGGCCCCAACCTCAATCTGATTCCTGTCCTTACAGAAGGGGAAGCTTGAACATATACACACCCAAGTTCAAAGGACACTGTAGAGTGACTGAAGACCTACTACAAGCCAGAGGCACAGTAGTTCTCTAACCTTCAGGAGTTAATCTTCATCTTGGATTGTGGGACTGGGTGATCTTGAACCCCCATGGTTCTGGCCACCAACTGTGGTGCTTTATGCCAGGCAGTCACAGGTTGTACAAGCAGGAGCAAGAGCCACCAGCACCAGGCCACAGATCACCACCCTTCTGCAAGGCCCTGGTGATGGGTAGTCCCCTCCAAAGGGACAGCAGGACCCTGGTTAATGTCTGTTCAGATGCCTCACCTACAAAATGCTAAAATGTTTTCTATTTAGTGTGTCTGATCTCCTCCTCTCTGGTCCATAGGTAACTTTAGTGGGGATGTTTTATTCACCTTCCATTACTATGGCAATGTCTGCAGATCAGCTTCTCTATTTTTGCTGACCACTCTAAGGTTTCATCTATGGTCATGCTGTCCTGTGGCTTTGAGTCTCCAGTGGCACATTGCACTATGGTGGTAGTCTACTTCATAGGGAAAGGGGAGAGGTCAGAGTCCCAGTATCCCCCTTAAAGGACACATGACCAGATGGCAATGGGCTCTATCTCCAAATGGTACCAACACTTCCCAGTAAAGCCATGGGCCTGATCTAAACCCCTTTAAACATGTGCTTTTGGGGCCATGTAAGCTATAAAGAGCTTGGACAGAAAGGGGAGGCACCTGACTGGAGTTCACTGGTCTCTCCTTAACTGGGAGTTCCCTTCGGTTTATGTAAATCAAAATCTCCCATAGTTAGAGGCCTCCCCTGAGACTATGGCTAGACAGCAGGCAGCCCTTGTCCCCCAGACTGTCAAAAACATTAGCATTCAAAATGTCACCTTCCTACAAATAGAAAAGACAGCTCAGATACATCCATGATAATCAAACATGTGATATGAGCAACATTTCCTAATGTCTAGGATGGTACAATATGCCATCCAAACTCTTCAATTCACCCACCTCTGTCCTTCAGGGTGGGCATGAATTACAGCTCCCTTCTGACTAATCTGTGAAACAGTAAAAATAATCACCTGCTAGCAGAGAAACTTAGCAGACACCTCTGGGCCGAGAGGTGGAGGTGAAGACCACCACCAAGTCAGCTGGGCGTTCCACATGCTCTGGGTGTGATATACTAAGAGGGCTCATGTCTGCCTTCCTCTCCCCAAATCTGTAATTGCAACTCAATCTGAGAAACTGACAAGCATGCTCATCTAGAATAGAATCCCACAGGACCACAGGCCAGAACTTTCTCCAATATGCTAAGGGAAGGGAAAAACAAAACAACAAAACTCCCAAAACACAGAACTGCTGCAGACTGGGGAGCCCCTGGACTTGTGATGATCTAACACAGCATGGAAGCCTTTAGGGGAGACGTGGGAAGGCTCAACAGAGCCTACAATGTAGCCCATAAGATTTCCCACCTAGAAAATGCTCAGATTTTTGTTTGGTTTTGTTGTGTGTGTATGCGTGCGTGCGTGGTGCGTGCGTGGTGCGTGCGTGGTGCGTGCGTGGTGCGTGCGTGGTGCGTGCGTGGTGCGTGCGTGGTGCGTGCGTGGTGCGTGCGTGGTGCGTGCGTGGTGCGTGCGTGGTGCGTGCGTGGTGCGTGCGTGGTGCGTGCGTGGTGCGTGCGTGGTGCGTGCGTGGTGCGTGCGTGGTGCGTGCGTGGTGCGTGCGTGGTGCGTGCGTGGTGCGTGCGTGGTGCGTGCGTGGTGCGTGCGTGGTGCGTGCGTGGTGCGTGCGTGGTGCGTGCGTGGTGCGTGCGTGGTGCGTGCGTGGTGCGTGCGTGCGTGTGTGCGTGTGTGCGTGTGTGCGTGTGTGTGTGTGGTGTGTGTGTGGTGTGTGTGTAGGGTAGAGAACAATGTTAGGTGCTAACCCTCTCCTTCGGCACAAGATCTCTCACTGGCCTGAAGCTCACCAATTAGGTTAGATTAGCTGGCCAGTGTGTCCCAGAGAAATGTCCCAGTGTGTCCCACTGCAATGACCCAGCACCTGGCTTTTCTTATGTGGCACTAGAGACCAAAATCAGAGGCTCACCCTCTCCAGGCAAACACTTATGAACTGAGTTACTGCTCTAGCCTCAACTATACATTGTAACGGGTTTTACATGCAATTTTCATACATGTATGTATTGTATTTTGATCATAGTTAACCCCTCTTTCCCTTTCCTACCAATCCCCTTTTCCCAAATACCCCCCTACTTCCTTGGGGATTAGTTTGTTTCTAGTGAACGAAAGTGTTTAATGAGGATTACTTACAAGATCATAGGTGAGAAATTATTTACAGGAGGATGTGCACTTTACTTGGGGCCAACAGGATTGAAGAAAATCTCTCTTTCTCCCAAGATTCAGTAACTGCCGTTAGACCCTTGGGGAGGGGTTAGGCCTTGTGAGCCCTTCCCCCCTCCAGGATGGCATGCTGAAGGGCCCAATCTTGTGAAGGTCTTATACAAGCAAGCACACACGGGTCTTATATACAAGCAAATCACCCAGTGTTGACTGTGGCTGTAAGACGTCTTAATGCTGAGGAAAGCTGGGGGAAGTCACATACACGCACATGCACCTGCAAGCTCTGTCCTTTGACACTTCCACAAATCAGAAAGTATTTCATAATGGGATAATGAGAAATGACCCTGAGACTCTGCCTCCCCCCCTCCCCTGTGGCAGTTGAGCTGCCCCTCCCCCACAACCCAGCCCCATCTTCCTCCTTCACACACCCACCTGTCCCAGGGCTTCTTGCCTCTGCTGTGAGCTCTATGGGCACGTTTGCTTATGGGTGCAGAGTTTCTGGTGCCCCACAGACACTTTCGTGACTATCTTCACAGGGGGAAGATATGCATGAGAGGCAAGGCCTTCACAGGACCCCTTTACCTTGTACTATGGATGCCAGAAGATGTGTGGAGTGAAAAATTGTCAGTGATCAGTGCTGGAAGAGATCTGTCGTCTCTCTGTACAAAGCTCAGTCTGAATTTTCTCAGAAATCTTTCCTATGGTCAAACCTATAGTCAAGGAAATAATGACAAAATGGGGGGGGTGATCTGAATGGAGACTGTCTTGTGTGCACATGTAGTATGTAAGTGTGGCCTGCAGTGTGTGTGTGCCTGTAGAAATGGCCTGTGGCATACGTGTGAATGTTTATGATATGTGAAAACTGATGTATTTATAATTCTGTGTGTTGTTTGTGTGACCTGAGTTGAACTGCTTATTGTGTGTCAAACATGTGGCATGTGGGGATATATGTGATGAGTGTGATTTGTGAATATTGTTCTGTGTGTGAGGTATATTTGTGTAGTTTGTGTGGTAAAGATGCACATACACGTGTCCTTGGTTTTTGATATATATGAATGCAACTACATGTTCACATTTGTTTATATGCCACAAACACACACACACACATGTAAGAAGGCACACACAAGAACTTGACCTGAACTCAGTTAAAAAAGAGTTAAAGAATGAAGCTCCAGGTGGTGGTGGCTGCTGCCTTCCTGGAGGCCTCTATAGCTAGGACTCCATGACTAGAGCAGTCCTGTCCTCACCCGTGACTATGGTTGAGACCATGCACCCAGGGGTGAAACTCTCAAGATGTATCAGGAAACTTGGAAGCAGAGAGAATAGGCAGGCTGGTGGGTGCTGCTTTGCATGGGCTCAAGCCTGCACGGTCTGGAGGGACAAAGTTACGGACCTGCAGACCTGATGACTTCTCTGAGGCATGCTGACAAACCACAGCCTGCTCACACACTGCCACTGCCCGGTGTAATGTTCCAGACAGCTGCTCCCAGAGGTAGAAAATGACACAGCTAACAAATGTGCTGGCCATGTTCCCAAAGCTGGTGAAAGTGAACGACACTCACACCCAGCCGTGGCTGAGTGCTAATTCATTCTCCTATCACTATTACAAAAGTGCACTATGATGACTGTGTGGACAGTGGCCAGCCACAGGTGCTGGACACAGTGGCTGGTCACTTCAACATGACGTGCTCTGAAGAGTAAGACATTGCAAGGCCAGCAAAGGTATTGAAGCTGCAGACAATGTCTGGAGATTGCCCTAGAAGCAGAAAGCCCAAAGACCACAGAAAATATGTTTGTCATTATAAAAAAATAATAAAACAGTATCTAAAATGTAGAAAATGTTTGTGTTCAATCAAATGTCAGTATCTCCAGCATTTTTCACTCTCCTTCCTTCCGTAACTTTCTTTGTGGTACAAGGGATTAAATCAGGCTTCACACATGCTGGGCAAGTGCTCTACTGTAAGCTACATCCTGGGCCCACTTTTTAATTTTGCAAAGTGTGTGTGT
>JARWLC010000011.1:55482320-55487320 GCA_033318265.1 Phyllotis vaccarum | reverse complement strand
TTTCATCCCCAGAACATAAGGAGGAGACAACAGAATGTGACCTCCATGTGCACTGTGCATACATGCACGCACACATAAATAAATGAGACAAAAACATAGCTCTGGGGCCAAACAGTCTCTGGATGGAAGATGTCAGCACCTTTCCTCCCTCCCCCACCACAAAACTGCATGTACAGGACTTGCTATGTGCCAGGGATGCTCTGCATTGCATCTACATGGGCATTTCTGGCTTAGCCCTGACATCCTGGGTGGCTCTGTTTCTCCCTTGTATTCACCCCTCAGGCTGTGCTGCCCACCTCCCCTGGGTCAGGCCTTGATATGGAGTGGGTCAAAACAGCATCAAACAGGCCCTGAGAGCTCTGCGGAGTGCCTTGCTGTGTGGGAAACTTTAGGAAAGGGATCCCTGTAGCAGCCTTCAGGAAGGGATAGCGCAGGGTGTCAATGACACCTTAGGAAGTCATGTGACAGTCTTCCTCTACTCCAAGGAGAAGGTCTCCTGGTCATCGCTGCAAGCAGCAGCAAAGAAGACAGAGGCAGAAGTGGAGGGAAACCGGGCCAACAGGGCCTTTACAGATTGATGTCATCCTCCATGTGACAGGGTGCTATCAAGAGAAGTAAGTGATAGAGAAGTAAGTGGGTAAATGGACTAGATGGTAGTCCAGACAAAATGTAGTTATGTTACCAAATTAAGGCTCACAGCCTACACCCTAAGAAGACAAGTAGGTCACCCATCCCCAGAAAACCAATTAAAACACCCAAATGAACAGTAAAAAGCAAAAGTGAGGGATTTATTCAGGGAGGGCACATTGGGAAGAGGGAAAAAGATCAAATGACCCTGCCTGATGTCCATCCATGTTCACGAATTGAGATTAAATTTTAAATGAAGGGCTACGGATATGCACATCTAAGCTGTTCTTGTGAACACATGGTCCTGCCTATCATTAACCCATCATTATCTGGGCTTCGGTCTGAGAAGTTGTTAGAACTGTATGAAATCCCAAGATAAAAACTACCCTCTAGTTGGCATGAGATTTTAGGGGAAATTCCCATTTCTTTGCAGTCTGTTGTTACAAGTCTGATAATCAGACTGAGATAAAAATTTTTCTCTAGAACAGTGGTTCTCAGGTTGCGGGTCATGACCCCTTGTGGGTGGCATATCAGACATCCTGCATATCAGATAGTTATATTAGAATTCATAGCAGTAGCAAAATTTTAGTCATGAGTAGCAATGAAAGTTATTTTACAGATGGGGATCACCACAATACGAGGAACTGTATTAAAGGGCCACAGCATTAGGAAGGTTGACAACCACTGCTCTAGAATGGCCTTATTTTCTACACAGGTTAAAAATACTTGGCGAAACTTGGACAGTCGTGTTGAAGGAAGAAGGCATTGCATACAGGGATAGGATGTGGTGTGGCATTAGGGCAACAGAACCAAAGAGGAGCAGAGGAGACTTCTTGAAGTAGGCTACAGAGTATTTCTGGTCCAGATCTATTGTGCCTCCCTGTTGGCATTTGTATAAGGTAACACTTGAATGAACACATTTACACACTCACAGTATATACACAATCACTAGAATGCATCAAGCACATCACAAATAAATTTCTAAGAAACTGAGCTATGAGTAATCTCAATGATCTCGCCTGGACTATCTCAGGCAGTTGGATGGACAGGAACCAGACCCTTGAATCTCCACTTGAAGTAGACTCCTTTCATGGCTAACTTGAAATAGGTTTGGGATGGATAAAGAAAAGAAAAAAAAAAGATTCAGGATACGTGTATATTAAGTCCTGGCTAGTGTGAAGGATGTTAATGGGGTCATTGAGCCTTGGATTTAAAGACAGGTTCCGTGAGTCTCCCGACCCACCCACACAGCATGCCAATCACAGAAGTGACCAGCTTTTCATTGGACGCAGGCAGCATGTGTGCTCTTGAGGGTGTAGTTTGAGGCACTCTGGTGTTGAAAGGTTACACATTAGACATTTGCACAAGCCTAAGGAAATGGTCAGTGGCTTCATCACCCAGCTTGAACTACCTGAGTTCCTAAGAATCATTAGGTAACCCTTACTGTCATGCCCCATTGGTTAGAGGGGTCACCTACGGCAAAGCTAACAAAGGAGTATTGTTTAGCAACATGACCTCTAAGAGTTGGTGTCAGAGGCCACTGAAGCTTGGTTTTATGGGGATCTTAGAATCAAGGCAGCTGGATGAGGCTGAGCCTCCCTGGGACAATGCAGCTCTATCTTCTGTCTTTGTCCAACCACCCCAAAGGCCAGCATGACCATAGTTCTCATCACAACAAAGCGACATTAAGGAACAAGCTTGGGGGCAGAAAGAAACCCCAAAGCATCATGATGTACATGTGACAGATACCGATGGTAAAAGAGATTGGAAATCCTTCCAGGCCATTGGCTACACATAGAGCAGAGAATGCTTACAAAAGCCCTGTGACCTCTAGATTCCAGATGAGGTGGTCACTATGCAAAACATCCATAGAAGAAGGGGGAGACACTATGCAAATGGTGTATAAAGGCTTATGAGTCCCCTGGCCCAGGGCCTTTGAGCTTCTCACCTTGGCCACTACCCTCTCTGAATAAACTGTCTCTACATTTATCACTATCCCTACATCCCTGATCTGGCTCTTTACTCCAGGACAACACACTAACCTGGAAATCTTAGCAACGACTCCTTGAACTCAGATCTATGCCAATAAAGACATGATATCTCAATGTTTTAAATCTAAACTATTAGGGGGATAAAAGAAAAAGAAAAAAAAATTTAAGCCCAATATGAGAGAGGAGATGTTGGAACATTTCCACATCTGGGATACCATCTTATCAACAAGCCATGGCTAAATCCTCACCTTCCTTGACAACCACCTCTGCATTCAGGAGCATGGCCAATGGACTCAGCACTGCCAGAGATAGGGCATGGAGAACCCCAATGGTGTGGACACCAAAACCCAGCTCAGGTTCTGTGGAAGATACAGAATCCAAGGGTATGGCCATGTTTTCAGTCCTCAGGCCTACCACTATGAGAGACAGGGTGCAGAGGGACCCCACTTCATTCAATTCAATTATTTCCTGTACCTGAGTAGAAAGGTATTTAAAGGTCTGTAAGCCCTTGCTTAGCAGGGGACAGACTCAGAGGAATTCAGTCCCGAGTTCATATCGGTGCCAAGGAAACATTACTACCAAATAACGAGAGAATGCAAAGAATTATTTTCACAGATTGTATGAGACCATCCTTGAATTAATCATTCTGAATTTTATTTCCCTTTTTAGGGGGAAAAAAAAAAAACCCTAGAATCCTTGCTCAAAAAAAAAAAAAAAAATCCTTGATTTACAAGGAACCTTAACATAGGAACTTACTTTTTTTTTTTTTTATGCAAAGCCTGGAAAAGGTCCAGAGAGGGAGAGATCAACCACACCCAGGGGCTCCTGTGGAGGATATGAGGTCATACTCTGATAGATGCTACACGGAACCGGGATATATATAGTAGTCTGTCTATAGATGGCTCAGCTTGATGAAAACCTGAATTCAATGCCCAGTGTTTGAAATGCTTGGCCTGGTGGTGTGTGCCTGTGATTCCTAGAGCTGAGGAGGCAGGGACTGCATGATCCCTGTTTTCTTTTGACAGTCAGTCTAGCTAAATTGGGGAACTCCAGAAATAAGGCAGAGGCAGATTGAGGTAGACACTCCACATCAATCTGTGGCCTCCATGTATGCATATGTGCAAACACGCAAATATGCAAAAGTAAAAGAATGCATGATGGGAAGGGTAATGTCATAGGAAGCATGTACGTACTCTCCTTGTCCCAGTTCCTGGCACACAGCTCCTGAACCCCTAGGCATCTCCAGAGTGTCTTGTATGCTCGCCGAGCGATGGTAGCTTCAGAATTGGGGTTGGTCACAGGAAAGCACCAGAAAAGCTGCCATTTCCTACCCCAGGGGAGAGAAAAGGTTGTGTTGATCACTAGTGCCCACCAATGCACCCACACCTCATCCATGTGCTGAAGCTTCCTTAATACCACAAAGAGGTAAGATTTGTACCAAATAAGACCCTGGAGGCCCCTGCCAGGTAGCCACTCAGAGAAGCCAGGGCAGGCTCCAAAGTGTCCTTTACATGTCTTCATCTATCATTTGTAACGACAAACCTTTATGCCTGACCCTGACGTGTGTGAGGTAATGTAGCAAGTACTGGACCCCAGTGTAGCCTGAGAGCTCCCACTTAGGACTGGAAGTCAGAAACCCAGGTCAAACCAGAGGGTGTGATGGACAACAGAAAGAGGCGATGTTGGAGGGTCAGCCTCTATCTTCAGGATGAGAGTCCGCCTCCACCAGACAGTGTTAAAACAGAACCCGTTAGACATCCAGTGTCTCTGCTGTTGAACTGATTGTGTGGTGTGGCGGAGGGGCACTCGACTGGTGTCAGAAAGGAGGGGTGAGTGGCAGGTCAGAGGAGAGAGAAACGGTCCATGCCTTGTATTCTGAGCTTTGGAGAGGACAGTGCAGGAGGGTCATGAGTTTGACGCTAGCCTGGACTACACTGAGAGAAAGGAAAAAAAGGGGAGGGGAGGGGAGGGGAGGGGAGGGGAGGGGAGGGGAGGGCAGGGCAGGGCAGGGGAGGGGAGGGCAGGGGAGGGCAGGGGAGGGCAGGGGAGGGGAGGGCAGGGGAGGGCAGGGGAGGGGAGGGGAGGGCAGGGGAGGGCAGGGGAGGGGAGGGCAGGGGAGGGCAGGGGAGGGCAGGGGAGGGCAGGGCAGGGCAGGGGAGGGGAGGGGAGGGGAGGGGAGGGCAGGGGAGGGCAGGGGAGGGCAGGGCAGGGCAGGGCAGGGCAGGGCAGGGGAGGGGAGGGGAGGGCAGGGCAGGGGAGGGGAGGGGAGGGGAGGGGAGGGCAGGGGAGGGGAGGGGAGGGGAGGGGATGAAGGAAGCAAGCAAGCAAAGAGAAGGAGGAAAGAGAAAGGAAGGGAAGGAAGGGTGTTCTAGTGAGGGATGG